>NEWO01000026.1:732975-765155 GCA_003013225.1 Phalaenopsis aphrodite
CTTATTAAAGATCTTTAAGAAAATAGAGAATTTTAAATTTATTTCTCATAATATAAGTGGCCAAAATCCAATTACATGGTCATTTAAGAAAATATACTCAAAAGCTCATTTTGAATGAAATCATGTAAAATGAGGAGTAACTTTTTGCATGAGCAATTGTTTTTTACATTCATAAATTGAAATTTTAAGTAATCAAAGCCTAATTTGAACCTTTTTTTTCTGAAGAAGAGTTGCACTAGTTAGATCATTTGTTCAAACCTCATAAAATCAAAAATAAAACCTTATTTCAATTTGTAATTCTAACCTCATCTTTGCTCTCATCATGACATTTTTCCTTCACACACCAATGATCTGACCATTACTTGCAATAGGTAGAAGGCTTTGTTAGAGGTGGAAGGTTTCACTACTTGGTAAACCATTAAAGAAAACTAAACATTTAAAAACAAAGGAAGTTTACATGTGAAGCGCACAATTCTTATCTCACACTTAAATTTTCATATTTACATGGCACTTTGGTGCTTTAAATTTATGCATGAAAAGATGGATTTTTGTGAGATGATATTAAAGATTTGAACGTTATATGCATAAATATGAAAGTTTACATGTGAGATGTATAAATACATTAGAATTGTGTGCTATGTATATAAATCCAACCCCGCCACCCCACAAAATAAGTCACACTAAGATTAGAATTTTAGTTCAGACAAGTTGAACAATTTGAACTAAATTCAAACTAACATTCAAACAAAAGTTTAAACTAAATTTGAATACCATGCAACAATTGAAAAACATAAAATTAGAAAAGACTTTCTCATTTGAGATAATTTTCTTTAAATTGAATTTCAAACATATATATATATATATATATATATATATATATATATATATATATATATATATATATATATATATTAAAATAAGAATACAATGAGAATATTTGGGGAATTACATTATTACAAGACATATATATTATAATTATTCAATATCTTGCTTTTAATATAAAGTTGTGAAAATTGTATTTTAAGCCCATGGAAATTGTCCTTCAATTTATATCATAGAAAAACTACATTTATGATATTTCCTTAATTTCACATCTCATGTTTACCATCAATTTAACTAAATTATTAGACAAATATAATTAGATAAATGAATCTGAACTATTAGACATTTATAAGTATATTTATAATATAAAAAAATATTATTAATGCTTGATAATTTAATCATACTATCTAATACTTGATTTTTTAATGAAATATAATGTATGACACAATCAAACACACTTATTATAAAAATATTTCTATTCTCATATAGTTAATACATAATGATACTAATATAAGAGTTAACCAAATAACAAAGGGAGTTACACTTTTATTGTCGAAATCAAATAGGGGTTACAACAAATACATATAAATAGGAAATAACAAGAGACAAGTCATAAACACCAAATTAGGGCTTAAGTCGAGGGTGGTGGGAAGGTTCTAGTAGGTTGGCTACGTTTGGGGAAGTAGGATGACCAGAATGGAAAGGTAGCAGTAAGGTAGAGATGTGGCTGGTAGCAGAACTACAACAAGAAAGGGATATGGCTAGCAATTGGGCCACAATAAGGGAGGTGGCTAGACGACAACAAAAAAGGGGAAGGCTAGCGGAAAGGCTGCATGAGATAGCAAGATGGAGGAGACTGGGTGGTGGGCAATTAATGGAAATCAGTGACATGTTTGTTTGTGGGTGGTTGAAATGAGTTTGGTGACGGTGGCAACAAAGGGGAGCTTGCGGAGGAAGTAGAAATGTCGAGGATGGTCACCACCTCGAATGACATACAACTAAAGCACAACTCGTCGTCAAATACTGCCCTAGAAAGGAAAACCTGTATGTTGATGGTTGTCCAAACACAAAAGACGAAGAAAAACTGAATCCTAAAACATCCTGAAAGTAAATATTAGCGACAACCTTAAACCAAAGGAGGGTCGACCGACCCCTCCAATTCCTAGACCGATTCTGTCCAAGTGAGCACATGTCATTTTTCATGCCAATTTTGATACACCGCATCATTTTAAGTCACGGGCGGGGCTTTCAGACACCCGCTTCATCTTTTGGGGTTGTGGGAAGCTTTGATCTCATTTATCAAAGCATATGTGTCTCCTCAAAGTATAGAGTCAGATTAGACAAGTTGAAAGTAAAAGAATTGTTGCAATCTCCCAACAAGTTAATTTTATAAGCATTTTCTTTCTAAAACACATCCTAATAGAATAAGTACATATCCTCATTCGACACAACCATAACGGGAACTGCAAGTGGATGAGTGTCCTCATGAACCAAACTTCAAGCCATTAAATGTGTAATTGGCTTCTTCCACTCCTCATACTTGTTGGAGTGTATCTAATAAACAACTTCATTAGGAAGAACTAACTCTAGAATGAGATATGTGGCATGTTGTGCCGTACTGAAGTGAAAGTATACAATGAGATGCCTTTTTTTCTTCTCTAAAAAGACTTGGATTCCACTGTAGAATGTTCATTTCCCCAAAGATCTTAAAATGATTTCCAACACTGTGGTTGATCCATTTTTTCTATTCATATTGTCTGTTGGTACACTGCTAAACTAATTTTAATATCCAAGCGACTACATATATTCTTCCAAAGTGGCACAAAAGAGTCTTATATCTGACATGTTAGACCTCCCTTAATAGAGGCAACTCAACAAATAGACTATATATTTGAAAAGTCTAAAGTTCTCTCATCTAAGGTTACCCTATGTCTAATATTGGCTCCTCAAACGCATGGCCCATTTGGACATCCAATTTCAGTCTTGCTAATGCTCCTCTCAATGTCAGTAAAAAATAGTTCGAAGCACCATGATCTCATGCCCTGCATGAACGCCCATTACCTCAGATACACTCACTTATTGAAAAACTACTGCTAATTTAGTTGGAGTCGCTCATCTGAAATCTTCATCTTCTCCCAGACTACTATTCATTTCTTCAACTGCTCCCTGATCAATAAAAGAGATTATTCTCTTAGTTGTGCAATTTAACTTAATATGCCTGAATCAATGGCATTAAAACACTTCCTAGTTGAGGCGAATTTGAAAATGTGGATAAATTCCACATGTTCTCCAATTTAAACTAGTGTCTTCTCATATGGGGTTGGCTTGGATGTTTTGAAAGATGTGGCAGTCATCTGGTAATGTTGTCTCCCCCTTTTAAAGCTAGGGTCTGAACATCTTGTCTAAAATGAATGATGAGTACTTGCATTGTATTTCTCGTTTAATCTTTAGACCAATTAGTAATTTTACTCTTTCCTTCACAATGCTAAAGAATTTTCAAGTTCTCCCACCAAATAGATGCACTCTTATCTTGCTAGCATCAAGTTTCACTATTCCGTTTGGTGGGACGTTTTGATACTCAAAGACACATTCAAAAGTCTAGAGACACTTGATGAACTAGTCTGAATCCTTATGGTCGTCAAGATATGACAAATCCACATTTACTTCAAAATCTTGAAATCACAAGATTTCTTTTCAACTCTTCAGGATAGTGGTTCTTCATCTCGGGTTCAAATAAAATTTGTTTGACCCCTTTGGATGGTCTCCCCTCAAAGGCGACTAGACACTGCTGCAGTTGAAGGGTTTCCCACTGCGTGTCCTCGCTAGAAATCTCTTGGACACCTATTTATGGATTTCTCATAAACCACATCATGTATTTTCTCTCGATCAGGCATCCTGTTATTACATCCTCGGTGGCAAAGCTAGGATTTGGGTGTGGATAGGTGGAAGATGTGTCGGAGTGATGTAGGGTGAAAAGAAAAATTTTAGATGGTCAACATGAAAAATTAGCAAAGAGAATCATTGTTGTATGGAGGTGGTGAATCGGTATTCGTGGATACTAGAAACCTTGCGTTGGGGCTGAGATTAAGCTAACTTTAATATCAATTGATATCATAGTTAACTAAACGACAAGAATTGCACTTTTGATACTGAAATCAAATAGGAGTTACAACAAATACATACATAAATAAGAAAGAACAAGAAACACAACACAAACAACTAACTAGGGCTTAGGTGGAGGGTGGTGTGAAGGCTATGGTTAGGTAAGTAGAATGGCTAGAATGGGGAGGTGGCAATAAGGTAGGGAGATGGCTGGTGATAGGACTATAACAACAAAGGGAGATGGTTGGTAATTATATTGCAACAAGGGAGGTGGATGGGTGTTGGTTGACAATAGAGAAGGGGAAAGCTGGCAGCATGGCTGCAAGAGATAGCAAGATTAGAGGAGTTTAGGTGCTAGACGAATGCAAGAAATCAACAAAGTGATTGTTTCCGAGTTTCTACAATGAGTACGACGCAATGAAGGGAAATGCATACGAAGTAGGAAGGTTGAAGATAATCAGCACCTAAGACAAAATACAATCGGAGCACCATTCGTCATCGGATATAGCCCTAGAAGGAAAAACTAAGCTGCCAATAGTTGTCCTGACGTAAAAGTTGAACCCTAAAACATTCTGAAGAAAAATATAAGGTACTAGGATAAAAAGAGCGGGCCCCACCCCCCTTAACTGCAACCCTAGGTCAAAGGAGAATGGGTTGATTCCTGGACATGTTTGGTCCATGTGAGTTTGTGGCATCTGTGAGCCAAATTTTGACACCCTACATCATTCTCGATGGCGGGCGGGCCTTCCAGAGGCTTGCATTAGATACACTTTCTTTTTTCTTTTTTTTTTTGAGACAAAAAAAATATTACAATTCAGCTTAATAAGAACAAAAACATTCTCAAGATATACCTCATATTTCATTAGTTTAAACCAGACCTCAATTGAATATTTCAAAACTTATATAAAAAAACCAATCATCCTCCATCTATACTGCAAAATTTAAAAAGAAAAGTTGTTGATGGAATTGACAAATTGAGCACTTCTATATTTCCAAAAAGAAAATAATTCATATCAATAAAGGATTACAGGCAACAATTTTTTTAATACAAAATACTTTATTAATAAACATGCAAACCTCTAAATTGAAATAAAAATGGTCATAAGAACCATAGAAACACAACCCTTAAATAATAACTATAATCTCTAGAGGACTTCTCCAAAGATGATTGAATTCCTCACATTACAGATGGAAAATGAAGAGACAGAACAACCATTCTATATAAGAAAGAACTCTTAAATAAAAATTTCACAAAGAAAATTTTCAAAAACATAGAAGTCCCATGTGACTTTGTTCACAGAAACCTCCTAAGAGCTTCAACAACCTTCTCAGGCCTGATTTCCAAAAGAAAAAACACAAATTAACTGCTAAGACATTTTAGGAACTGTAAAAAAGTTGATCAAATTTAAATACCAGTCCTCCTGTGGCATATGACCAGCTCCTTCTATCACCTTAAGCTGGATTGCTTCAGGATTAGCTTTCTGAAATGCCTCGGCTTCGGCGACGGGCAAATACTTGTCAGACGCTCCCCATGCAAGCAGCATTAGTTTGTCCCAACTTCATTGAATAATCATCATTCAATAATAGATTGATGGTTTGCAATGATAGTGATGAGGGAAAAATTTGCAAAAAAAAATCTGTAGCAGCTGAGTTATAAATAATAGTTATAGATTGCTTGGTTAAAATTTATGGAACATAGAAGAGAACAATAAATAAACAATAGGAGCAGTTCTTCAGTAAAATTTAAAAGGATATCTCGTTCATTCACTAAGCAAGAGGCTCCAATTTTCCTTTTTTTTTTTTTAATTCAATAAAACCTGCCTAGTGAATAGGTGGGTTATGTTCTTTTTTTTTAAGAAACATAAAATTCAACTTCTTTTATTTAAAAAAATGAAGTCATTGCGCCACGAAAATTATTTAATTCATCATGGTACTCATAGATATAATTGAAATGTGAGATCATGCTTGAAATTATCGAGCCGATTACCAGGATTACTTGTTTTATTATATTGGTGAAGCATGATTAATAATTATATGTCAGGTTTTTTACTTACGATGAATATGTTGAACACACACTTAAGCTTCTACTTGATGGTGAGCAGAATGTCATGGATGATATGACTCTCACTTAGGTTGGGTGATATTTTTACTACCTCAAAAGCCCACGACTCGAGCCTACATCGCAGTGATCTGAAAGTAACGGCAGCTCAGCGCATCTGTTGCACGGTTCTGACTCCCCACCTTGTTCTTAAGCACGGACGGGGATGACGTTAAGAATTCCACCCAAGTTGTGCAACGACCCTTCAGTTTACTCTGGTTGTTTAAAAATTTGAAGGCTTCATGATCCTTGAATAATGTGAACTCGCTCGTCAGTAGGTAATGGCTCAAGTGCTCTAGAGCTTTAGAATAGCATAAAACTTCTTGTCGTACGTCAAATATTTCTTACTGGACAACTTCACACTGAAAAAGGCAATAGGGTGACCTCCCTGGCTCAGCGTCGCTCCTATCCCCACACCGGATGCATCACACTCTACCTCGAACAGTTGGTTGAACTCTAGTAATGCCAAGACTAGCGCCTGAGTATTCTCCTTGAGTGCCTTGAAACTATTTTGAGATGCTTTTGTCCACTGGGATTTCTCTTCCTTCAAAAGCTCTGTCAGAGGGGAAGTGATGGTATTGAAGCTCTTGATGAATTGCCTGTAAAATAATGCTAGTCCCAGAAATCGTCTCAGCTAAACTATGGCGCGGTCCAGCTTACAATGGTCTCGATCTTTGTAGGGTCCATCTAAATACTTGCACAATACACGATATAACCCAAAAAGCATAATGGTCATAAATTGGCATTTCCTTGGATGCGCATTAAGCTTCAGATGCTGCAAGTGTTTCTCTAATCGATTGTATACTAGAATGTCGCCGAAGTACACCACCACAAATTTCCCAATGAGGGCTAAGAAACACTGATTCATCAACCTCACAGAAAAGTGTTGGGCGTGTTAAACAATCTGAAGGGCATAACTATCCACTCATATAATCCATCCTATGTCTTGAAAGTCTTCCACTTGTCTCCTAGTCTCAACCAGATTTAGTGATATCAACTGCATTAGTCGATCCTTGAAAATAGGGTGGTTCCATGTAATTGATCCAAGAGATCATCTAGACTATTGTAATATCTCTCTGACCAACTCTCTTGCGATGAGATCCTAATTCTATCAATGCAACTCCTCGTACTCCATAGGTTTCAATCTATAAGCAGGTTAGTTTGGCAACATTGATCGGGGTATGAGATCTATGACGTGTTGAATATCTCTCAGTGGCAGTAATCCCTTTAAAAGATTGTCGATCATCACATCGTGGAAGTCACATAGCAGGGGTTGTAGCGGAGCTGGTATCTCACTCTCCTCTTCAATTCCCTCTAGTAGGACCAACTCCATTTCCACTAGAGCGTCCTGAACTGACTGCATGAAGGTGACCCTCGAGGCTAACGCCTTCTCTGTGTCATCTACGCCTCTCGCATCCTTGATAGGTAATATCACAATTCATTATCCATCCTTTTTAAATGAGTAAGTATTCTTGAAGTCGTCGTGTAGAGTGTTGTGGTCAAACTGCCAAAGCCTCCCCAACAGAATAAGATATGTGTCAATCAAAACCACGTCGCACCACACTTGCTCATGTAACTGATTCCTAATTAAGAATTCAACCAAACATCGTTGTTCTACCTGTATATCATTTCCCCTCTTCAACCAGGTAAGGGAATATGACGAAGGATATTTTTGTGTGGCCAATCATTATTTTTCATCATCAGCGTAGACACCACATTTTCATTGCTTCTCTCATCAATAATCGAACTACAAACTTTGCACTTCACCGTACACTTGGTGTGAAAGATATTGGCATCCATGACTGATATTTCTCCAACTCTAACTGTGAAACTCTGTATGACAAACATCCATCCCTTATCACCCTGGAGCTGAAGTTCTTGCTTTGGACTATCATTTGATTCCTCTTCCTCCACTTCCTCGATAACGCCCTGATCTATGAACAAAACAACTCGGCTCATGAGACAGCTGAAGGCTAGGTATCTGTAGCTATGGCATCTGAAACATCTCCTGACAGGCACTTTATTAGGTGAGCTACCTTTTTTTGGCTTCTTTTCACTCAAATTTGTCTTATCATTATTTTGTCCTACCTCGCCAACTCCTCCAGAGGTACCTTTGTAGGTTGTTGTATCTGTAGTTGACTACCTGACTGAGGACTGTTGTCTGCAAGAGAATTGTTGCCTGCTCAGTTTCTATTGCCCTTCCACCTTCAAGGTTAAGGATTGAACATCCCTCAATGACCAATATGATTGTAAATGCAAAACATTGCTAATAGCAGACTCCCCAGGTAACGGGCCATGGTGGGTTCCTCTGGCTCGACCAACTAACACTTCATCTGCAACTGGTCAAACTGTGTCGTGAACTTCACTAATAAGTCTCTATGTTGTAGGTGGTTGAGTCTCAGAAATATATTCTGATGGTAAAGAGGTTGAATGTATTTCCTCTGCACATCTTTACTAAACTTTCTTCATTTGGTGATTTTATCAATGCCTTCACTTTTCTCTGTTTCTGCAAGTTTTCCCACCACAAGGAGGCACTATTTATCAACTTGATGGCTGCAAATTTTATACGTTTATCCTCTGAAACTTCCTTATATTTGAAAATTCACTCAACATATTGCAATCAGTGGATAAAGTCATTTGGATCCATATCTCCATTGAATTTAGGTAAATTCATAAGTCACATGTCCTCCATATATGATACTGAATTTCAAAGCGATGGGGCAGTATTCCTCATCACTGACATCTTCACTATGGAACGGATTCAAATCCTCGTCTCTATCTCTCCTTTGACTCTTCAGATTGTGATCAAGGGTAAATCTCCAACTGGATTTTATCATCAATCTCCGCGAGCCTCTTTTGAAGCTGAATGATCTCACGTTGTATATCAACTTGGATATGTTCTAACATGTATCTCCTTGGTGGCAAGATTAAGGTTTGGGAATGGATGCATGGCAAAAAATAGGAAATAAAAAAATTTGGTGGAGGGAGTAAGATAAAAGCTAGAAAACTCTAGGATAAGAATAGAGTTATGCTAGCTTTGAAACCAAATGATACCGGACTTGAGCAGGATCCGATAGGAAAGCATAAATTTGTTACTCAGCAACAACGGATTACAATGACGATAACAAAACATAGAAAACCCAACAAACAATAATAATTGACTAGGGCTACATCAGACAATCCGAGGACAATGGTGGTTGGGGAGGGGGGGATTGGTGGACGAGGGTGGGCGAGGGTGATAGCAGGTGGAATGAGGTGGAGCTTGCAAAGGCAGAAGACAGACTGTTGGGGATTCGACGACTGGACGAGTCAGAATAGGCGTCGTTTGGGGATCAGAGAGCAAGGGGAGGGGAATACAGTAAGGGATTGGTGGACGAGGGTGGGCGGGGGTGATAGCAGGTGGAATGCGATGCAGCTTGCAAAGGCAAAAGACAGATTGTTGGGGATTCTGCGACTGGATGAGTCAGAATGGGCGCCGGTTGGGGACCAGAGAGCAAGGGGAGGGGAATACAGTAAGAGATCAAGAAGACAACCAACACCTCGAAGCAAGATACAGTCAGAGCACCACCTATCTTCAGATACAGCCCTAACAAGGGGGGTGCGACGCTTGGAGGCATAAATCAGCAAAAACTAAACCCTAAAACACACAAGCAGCACATATATAATGCTAGATAGAGTAGGAGAGGAGGGAAGGAAGTTCCCACCCATTGAATCAACCGTCCGGTCCAACCCCATGCTGGACCGACACCCTTCTTGAACCGGTTCAGCCAAGCCTCCGCATCACAATGCCTTCAATTGTGCACCTTCTAAAAATAAAATGATGTTGGGATATGGATAGTTGTTTCAAAGCACGCAGTAGCTTCTTCGGAATAAAGTTTAAAATCACCCTCATCAACCGATACATCATCAACTTCTACTCCGACAAATGGACAATACTCAGAATTATCAACTTCTTGGTGAAGTTCTCTTTGCGCCAACTCAATCTATCTTTGATTGGAGCATGCATTCTATATATAGCCAGGCTAAAAATTTTGAATGCGCTTCTGGGGTTCGGGACAGTGATACATAATGTCTTGTTGTGTCATTTTCTACTTAGCTTCTAGAATTGGTTGCTCAAAGTTGCATGCATGTGGATTTTACATGTAAGTTGATGCAATTTGTTTCTGTGGGTATCAGTGATTTAAGAAATATTTATGGTATAAGGTATTTCCTTTGGGGTAGTGCTCCTCCAGTTCGCAAGGGCATGGAGGCCCTATCATTGTAAGTGTGACTCTACTGATGCCCGGCATCAAGTTCTCCAATGAGGTAATAAATAAAAAATCATGCCATGCAGGATTAGTCTGCAGCAATATCTGAAGATAAATGAATTACTGCTAGAAAATTGCCGATTCAACTTATTTAAAACACATTATAGCTGAAAGTTCGAAATGGAGAGACAATAAAAAGTTGCCAAGGAATAAGTGATACTTTGTAGATGAAAATCCGGCTGCTATTCTGTTCAATATATCCCTGAAATTTGCCTTCCTTGCAGCTTCAAGCAGTGCTATAAAGCATAAAACAAATTATTAGTGTTACGGATAAAAAAAGAATAAGTTAATAATGGTAAAGATGTTCTAGCAGAACACCACACCACTACACTTTACGGTCCTCAATCACCACCGCAGAACTACAACTCCCTAAACTGATCTCAACCGTTCAATATGATTCCAGATCTTTTCTTTTTCTATTTGTGGGTTCTGCATTATGTATGCAGTTGAGGGTAATATAATTAATGAAAAACTAGGAAGCAGCAGTCTCTAGTTTCCCATCTCCTTCCTCTCCGCATTTCTGTATCTGCTCCTTACCCTCTCTCGATTCTATCAAGCTATCAGAGCTGTAGCACAACTATAATGGAGGATTCTGCAACATCCAATGTCAACGACGCCATGGTGTCTCTCCGACTATCAGGTGCCAGCAATCCCCCATCAATGAAATTTTTTGTCTAAAAACAAAGCTGTGGTTACAATTTCCGTCTCCATGGATAATTGTCTCATTTGGAGATCTTAGATCGTTAAAATCGTTAAGCCAAATGGTTTTCAAGGGTTCTTTGAAGGTTTGGTTAAATAGCCTCAATCTCGCATTACCACTAAATGAGGTAACCACATTCCCAATCCCAATTACTATACCTGGATGCTAATAGACCAGAATCTAGCTGCGGATGTATCTTTTACCATCTACGCCACTCTTTTGCCCTACGTTCTCGATCTTGATAGCTGTTCGGACATTTGGAAACACTGGAAAAAAAAGCTGCAAGCTACAAATTGATCCAAAGTCATCCAGCTGAAAAATGAACTTAACATTATCTCGATGAAAAATCAAACTATGAATCAGTAACTTACAAAGATCAACATACTAGTCGACAATATTGCCACGGCTGGAACCACCGTCAAGACTAAAGATATTATACTCTACACCTTCAAGGGGATACCTACAGCCTATCAAGCCTTTATTTAGAACAGCAATAAGAGCTCAGTTGCATCATATTGATCTTGAAGATCTTTACTCTCTTCTCATTAGTAAAGAAATCAACATCGCCAACGACGACTCTGCCATTCAACCTTCTGATCCTCAATTGGCTCTCTACACTCAAAGTGGAAAGGGTACATATTCATACCACAAGGGCAAAAGCAACAATAACAATTTTGGCTAAAAGGGTCCGCAACCAAACAATCGACTCCACCACAACCAAGAGCAAATGGATTGATCTACATTCAAATTTATAACAAACCGGGATATATAGCTCTTGAATGCTGGCACAGGCTCAATGCTAACTATCCACCAACCAGGCCTCCACCCTTCACAGCTCTCATTAGATCATCCACCACCAACCCTAATTGGTATTTGGAAATTGGTGCTACAAGCCATTTGACCACTTCACTAGATCAAATTCAAACAGCTGAACCATATAAGGGTATCGACCAAATTCATGGGGAATGGTGGAAATGATTCCCATACAGCACTCTAGACATGGCATATTACCTACTCCTTCCCGTAAGCATATTCTCTCTAAACTACTTTATACTCCTCAAATTTCCCACAACTTAAATTTAAATTCTCAACTCACTACTAATAGCAATTATCTCATAATCTTTGATGTTGCTGGTTATCAAATCAAGGACCGAATAACACAGTAGACACTTTAAGGCCCTTGTGCAATGGTTTGTGTCCAATTTTAACAACTCGAAGAGCCCTACTCTCTACCACCAACCGTGACATCCCTTGGCATCAATGTTTGGGACATGCTAGTCATCAAACTCTCGCAAACATAGCTAAACAACAATCTCATCTCACAATTTCTAGTTCTTTTCTTTTGGTGAGTCATGTACTACAGCAAAAGGTCATCATTTATCATTTTTTTCATCTCATTTTACTCGATATAATCCAATAGAATTTATACATTCAGACGTTTGGGGACCATTCATCTATTCAATATTATAGATACTATGTTCTATTTGTTGATGATTCTTCTTGTTTTTCCTGGCTTTATCCTATATATAACAAGTTCAAAGTTCTCACCCATTTTATGAAAATTTAAACTCCTCAAGCTTCAATTTAAGAACGGAAGGTGGCGATGAATATAAAATTTTGAAATTCACCCACCTTCCTTCTATCTATAGGAACTATTCATAAAACTACATGCCCCTATAAACCAGAACAAAACGACATGGCTGAATGAAAAAACTGACCCGTTCTTGAGACATTTCGTGCTCTCCTAGCTGATTTTAACCTTCCACCTTCATTCTGGCTTGAAACAATGACTATAGCGCTTTACCTCATCAACCTACCCTCAAAAGACCACCTCATTGCTATCACCATTTCAACTCATACATGGAAAACCCCCGGACTACTGCCACCTTCGAATGTTCGGATGTGCATGCTTCCCAAGGATTCCACCATCTCAAGGAAACAAAGTTTAGCCACGATATCTTGAAAAATATAAAGAACTACAAATGTTTTCATCCCACCACCGACAAAATATTTATATCCCAACATATTACTTTCAACGAGCATTCATTCCCCAACATCAAACCAAACATCAACCCCCCCATCCTCACATTTGGATCTTCCACCGTTCACATTCATAACCACCTCAATTCTCTCCACACCACCTCAACAAACTACCAATACAATGCAACCTCTCTCCACCTCCAAAACCTCAATCCCCACCAATCTTCTCTCCACCTCCAAAACCTCAATCCCCACCAATCTAGCAAGCCAAACATGCATCCCGCACTTAGCCCTCCCTCCAGGTTCCCCTATCACTTCACATGATTACACGATCCAAATACGGCTCCATTCCACCCAAAAAGATCTTTGATCTCATGCACCTATCTAATCCTGAAATCGAACCTCTCACCTACAAGCAAGCAACTCACTACCGGCACTGGCAGTAAGCTATGGCAGAAGAACTCAAAGCCCTCAAATTTCAGAATACTTAGGTTCTTTTCCCCCTTCCCATCAATAACCAGTTTTTGGCAGCAAATGAACTTTGAAAATCAATGAAAATCTGACCGTACTGTTGCGAGATACAAGGCATGCCTTGTCGCTCAAGGTTTTCAACAAGAATATGGCCTAAACTATGTCGAACCTTTCAGCCCCATGGCAAAGTTACCCACCATTAGGGTCTTCCTCACCGTTGCTCCTCATCATACATGGCAAGTCCTTCATGTAATAACCAGTAAAAAATTAATAAATAAAATAAAATCAGATTAAAAAATTTAAATGGTGGCGACGGTTTGATAAAGCATCACGACGGTTTGATAAAACGTCGCGACGGTCTTATTCGTCTTTAAGCGTCAAAGAATAGTTTCCTTTGTTCGTAAAAGATAGAGAGAGCAGAAAGGGAGGAAGAGGAGGAGAAGAAATCAAAGGGAAGAAGGAAGGAGAAGAAGATGTATGAGTAGACATTGAGGGTTCACTACAGGAAAAGTATTGAAAACCAGCGGCAAAACCAACGGCTTTTATTGCATCGAAAATAAGGTATGAAATTTCTGACGGATTTCTGACTCCTACACTAACTTATGGTTAACCCATGGAGTAGAACATTGGTTTAGGCTAAGAACCCGTTCTAAGGGCCTTTAAGTTTTAACCGACAGGCTTCGCCGTCGTTTCTTAGCATATGATAAACAGAAGATCATTTATCGTCAGAAAGATTACACATCTTCCTACGGGCTTTTGATATAATCTGACAGCTTGCTCGTCTATTATTAAGATATTAGAAATTGACGGTGTTATGTTGTTGGAAAGCCGGCGGATAGAACATAATAAACCGGATCGACACAATACCTGTTCATTTCGTGTTTATATACTCGCGCTCTCAACCTCCAACCCCTGCGATTTGGTCGAATTTCCAGTATGGTAATCCATTTCAAGCATTATTTGATTTAAATTGAAGGTGAATTCGAATAGAATCTTCCTCTAGATATTCATTTAATCGCAACAGTTATGTTTTGCGCATTTTGTTTTTGTTTTTTTTTTTTAAGGAAGAAATACTTTTTTTTTTTTTTTTTTGGCAACTTTACATGAAGACCACCATAAACTTGCTATTTACTAATCAACTACCATCTTTCATCTATTTTTCAAATTCCCACTGGAATATCAAAATTTATGTTAATAGCCAACCCATATTTTTCATTTTTATCAAATACACAACAGTTTGACTGTGGCACACGCAAATACATCGGTTTGGTGGTTCAAAAAAAAAAACACCTGAAACTTACTAATTTACTAATTAACCACCCTCTTTCGTCCATTTTTCAAATTCTCACTCAAATATCAAAATTTATGGAAAAAGCCCAACCCATATCTTTATCAAATACATTGGTAAAAACATCTTTATCAAATACTCTGTCATTTGATTGTGACACGCGTAAATACATTGGTTCGGTGATTTAAAGTTTCTATTTAATAATAAACCGCCCTCTTTCATCCATTTTTCAATTTCTCTCTCAAATATCAAAATTAATGGTAAAGACCCAACCCATATTTTTCATTTTTATCAAATACTCAAAAGTTTGATTGTGGCGTGCAAAAATACATTGGTTCGGTGGTTGAAAAAGGGCACCTGAAACTTGTTATTTACTAATCAACCACCCACTTTCATCCATTTTTCAAATTCTCACTCAAATATCAAAATTTAAGGTAAAAGGCCAACCCATAATTTTCATTTTTATCAAATACTCAATAGTTTGGTTGTAGCTCGCGTAAATACATTGGTTTGGTGGTTCAAAGAAAATCACTTGGGTGGTTAATTTGTAAATATCAATGTTTTGGATGGTTTGTATATAATTAACTCTTTCGTTTCTGTATTCACATACGCAACAATGAATTCTTATGGGTTTTTCTATCTAAAACCAATATATATAGTATTTTTTTATCTTTTATGAGAATTTGGATTGGAATTATAGGCGGAAGGCTTCAAATAAGGAGCACTCTTTAAAGAACAACTGTTATATAGAGAATGCATGTTGAAATTTTGGTAATAGAGTTAATTAAGTGCTACACGATTTAAATAATAAATTTACAACAACAACAACAACAACAACAACAAAGCCTTAATCCCACTACGTGGGGTCGGCAGACTTTTGTCAGACTTTTGTCTTTGTCGTGGTAAGAAGGACTAATTAGACAATTCAATATGAATCCTGTAGCAAAGGGTAGTTCAAGTTTTAAGACACTCAGTCGATGTATAGAATTACCTCTTTTTTCTATATGTCATTTATTTTTAAGGGAGTAATCTAATAGGAACTTTTGTAGAAAATCAGACATTGCGACACACAATTGTGACAAGAAGAAGGAATTTCTCTCCATCACTGTCCATGCCCATTTATGAGCCACATGACACGCAATTGCTTAATCTGCTTCTCACACATGTAATACTCCATTTATTTCCCAAAAAATTCTTACATGGATTGAAAGGCAACACTTAAGTCATACCCTCATTTATGTTTAATTGATCTATGTTGATTGTATTTTATGATATGTTGATTTTTGTGATGGTTTAGGTTAACTATGGATATTCGTACATCAATATAGTGGAAGTATAATAGACTTTATCCAGATAGAAAATGAATTATTGAAGATTTCTGGAACGGTGTTGACTCTTTCATGGCAACAACATCTAATCTCCCGAACGTACCTATCTAAGAGTATCTTTCAAAGTTTATATTTGAAACATAAGAATACAACACACTTAAAGTCGAACTAAGCGAGATATGATTTATATCATCAAGGATTTCAACATGATTATTGGATTTAGACTTCCTTGGTTTTTGCGTGCTATTTGGATAGGGAGGGTAGACGACGTAGTCTCACGAATAGGGAAGCAAGGGCTTGACAATAGAGATGAAGTGGAGAGTGAAACACTTGCGATAGTGGAGAGGGAATACAATGGGTAAGGGAAGAACAGTAAAGTAGTTGATTTCGAAGTGAGTGGATGAGAAGAACGAGAGGGACGAAGTGCCTCTACAGCTTGTTGTGACAAAAGACGAATGAAGAAGATTCTTGCATGAACAGAGGAAGGAAACAACAAGGAAGAACAAGCAAGGGACTTACGATTTCGTTGCATGGGCTTTGAACCGGAGACGATGAAGGATTTGATCACAAGAGAGGAAGGCTTCACTATGCTGTCGTTTCAAATCGACAGAATGAAATGGAAAAAATGAGACAGTGCGAATGAGGACGGAAGGAGGCTTTGTTTGTTTGTTTGTAACTGAGGTGAGTGGAAGCGGCTAGCATGTTTAAGCGGGCTCTAACAAGCAGGAGTAGAAAAATTTTTAAGTTAATTAATTCAATTTTAATTAATATAAATTATTTCTTTTTTTTATTTTTGTCCCCTTTTTTTTTGCCAACAATTGCAACTGGCAATTAGTTTCAGGAGGAATAATTTTGGCCTTCCCGGAATTGCAAACATTAAATTGTTTTAAGTTGCAACTATAGAAAACTAAAACTGGAAGTATAACTGGCCAAAGAAAATACAATGTGAGGAAGAAGCTACAGCTAGCTGGAGAAAAATGCAAATTAATGGAGGAAGAGAAATTCCTTAAAACCCTAAAATCATAGCGTAAGGCCCTCATCAATATAAGCTCGCTTCTATAAGAATGTTAACCGAAATCCAATTTAAAATCTCAGAACTTACTTATTTGGTACGCAATGAGTCATTGGGTTTATTGAATTGGCTTTAGCCTAGGTTAAGAATTATCGTCGGACTATCATTGGCCCCACACATAAGAGATACATATATTGTCTACACTTAATAATTTCTTTTGAGTAAGACAATATGAAAGAGATAATATGGAGGAGACAATATGAAAGAGATAATAATTTCTTCAACACCATTACAGCTCCCCTGATAGAGCTCTTGAAGAAGAGAAGTTTTAGTGGACAGTGGCAGCTCAGTCCAACTTTGACATCATAAAGAAGGTGACTCGGGCCCTAGTGTTAGCACTACCAGATTTCAGCCACTTATTCGAAATGGCATGTGACACTTCTAGTGTGGGGATTGGGGCAGTATTGAGCTAGGGATGGCACCTCATATCCTTCTTCAGTGAGAAGTTGAATGATTTTAGAGGAAGTATTTGACATACGATAAAGAGTTATATAGTATTGTGAGAGTTTTTAATCATTGTTTGTTGATAAGTTAGTTTTTATTCATGTATCATGAGGCTCTAAGGCTCTTGGGCAGTCAAAGCAAGTTGAAGGGCATTCTTGACCTCATTTCATTTTGTACTCAAGCACAAGGCATGGAGACAGAATCGAGTAGCAGAAGCCTCAAGTCGGTGCCACTTACTGATCACCTCTATGCATGCTAGAGTCGTGGGATTCGAGGTGATGATGGAGCTTTACGAGGCATATGAGAATTTCGAGCAGATTTTGGATCAGTGTCAGGAGGGGCCTAAAGGACAACACCACATATCTGATGACTATTTCTTCCACCAAAACAAGTTGTGTATTCCCAAATGTTCATTGAGAGAGTTGATCATACACACAACGGGGGATTAGCAAGTCATTTTGGTAGAGATAAGAAACTTGCACTCATGAGAACATCTTTTTTGGTTTAGACTAACGAGTCATGCCAAGCAGTCAGGAGGTTGTCATTTGGCAAAAACCAGAAGGTGGAATACAAGGCAATACACACCATTACCAGTACAAAGGTTCCATGGGTTATTGTTAGTCTGGATTTCGTTGTGGGTATTCCTAGAACATGGCAGAATAAAGATTCAACGATGGCAATGGTTGACACGGTATCCAAAATGGCTCATTTCGTACCATCTTCTGATGGTTAACTGACTTGTATTTCAGAGAAATTGTGAGACTGTACGGGATACCAAGGACCATTGCTTCTGATAGAGATGTCAAGTTAGTTCCTAAATCACTTCTGGTGAGACTGCATGGGATACTAAGCTTCGGTTCAGCTCAATACCTCACCCACAAAGAAATCGTCAGACATAGGTGGTGAACAAGAGTCCGAGGGATCTCCTGATGTGCTTTATAGGAAAGAACATCAAGCAGTGAGATCTAATTCTAGACCAAGCTGAATTTGCTTATAGTTGATTCGTGAGACAAACTACAGGTCATACTCCCTTTGAGATCGTGTATGGGCACAATCCACTCACCCTACTGAAGTTGGTAGTTCTTCCTACTTCAGAGGTTAGTGTAGATGTTGAGGCTAGAGTGCATGAGATTCAGAAGCTACATGAAGAGGTTGGGAAAAAAATCACGAAGCAGGACCACAAGTACCAAGCGCAAGCTAATAAAACCCGGAATAATAAGACTTTTTAGGAAGGATATCTAGAGTGGGACAAATTGAAGAAAGAGAGATTTCCCATGAGATCTTTTAGGAAACTGAAGTCTAAAGCAGATGGACCATTCAAGATCCTCAATAAGCTGAATGGAAATACCTACAAGATTGACTTACTGAGAGACAACAATATTTTCGTTACCTTCAAAGTGGTTGACCTGACTCCATACTATGAGGCGATGGAAGCGTTGATGGAAGAGATCGAAGCTCTTCCAATCCCTGGAGACTAGTGCAGATGTCTGTATGACACCCTGATCAGTACCGGTCTAGCCTTTTTTAGGGTTGGTCGGCCCTCTTGGTTCCTTGGGAGTACCACTCAATGTAGTGGGGTCACTCCTAGTTATCCTAGGTCTATTTATTTGTTTACATTGGTATCTAGGGTTAGAGTTTTGTTGGTTTACCGGTCTAGCCTTTTTTAGGGTTGGTCGGCCCTCTTAGTTCCTTGGGAGTACCGCCCAATGTAGTGGGGTCACTCCTAGTTATCCTAGGTCTATTTATTTGTTTACATTGGTATCTAGGGTTATAGTTTTGTTGGTTTTCTTTCTGGACAGTCGTTGATGTCTCCCTTTTCCTTTTTAGTGTTGTATCCCAGAGTTCGGGTGGTGCTATGGCTATATCCCGTTCCTGAGATAGTGTATATCCTTTCTCTACCCTTCCCCAACTACTCTCGCATCATTTCCCTACACCCTTAATCTTTCCAACTCTGTCGCCACCCAAGTCATTGTTTTCCTTCACCTGTTGCCCTCCAACCTTGTTGCCACCCATGCATAGCCGCCTAACTGTTGTTTCCCTTCAACTGCTGCCCTTCAACCTTGTTGTCGCCTCTACATTGCCACCCAAACCTTTGTTTTCCTTCACCTACTCCCCTCCATACTCGTCACTTGCCTAAAGCAGCAAACTTATTGTTTTATCCCCCTCCCCTCTTGTTGTGGCCACCTTCCAAACCACCAAGCCGACACCCCCTCCACTTTGGATCCACTAGTCTAGTGTAGTGTGTTGTTGTGTTTGTTGTAATTTCCTATTTGAAGTCGACAATAATGTTTGTTTGACATTAGTGTTTGGTTAAGGTTAAACCCCGGTATCATCAATCCTCCTTGTGTTCAAAAATAAGTAACAGGTCTAGTGTACATATCTTTAATGACTTAAATAAAAGCAACATCAACACATTTCTTTTCTAGAACTCTCCAAAGTATTTCTCTAAGAACCTTACCATAAGCTTTTTTTTTATTAAAAAAAAATCGTATGTAGAAACTCCTTACACTCTCTATACTTCTCCATCAAACCTCTCAATAAATGTATCGCTTCCATAGTAGACTTGCTCGGCATAAATCCTAACAAATTTTGAGAAATTTTTGTACCAAGTCATAACCTATGTTCAATTACTCTCTCTCATAACTTTAATGTATCGCACATTAACTTAATTCTTTTAACATTTGAACACTCTTGTGCATACCCTTTATTCTTTAAAATATGAGTTAATAGACTCTTTCTCCACTCATCAAACATTATTTTAGCCTTTAAAACAATATTAAAAAAAAATTAACATATCAAAAAAAGAAAAAAAAAAAAAGGCAAGAAAGTAAGAGCTAAACAACATGCTATTTATTTATATAAGACTTGTTTATGTTTGTATTTTAAAAAAAGTACGCATCATCACAAAAAAATTGTAAAGCATAATATACAAATAAGGGCATATTGTTCATTTATCTTCTTGAACAAAGCCATTTATTAACTAAATAAATCATTTGAGTGTGTGATAAAATAAACACTCATTTAGTGAGAGCTTATATGATGCTATTAGAATAATTTATTATATAATATGCACTTCAAAAATTAATTATATTGCTAGAAATAGAAATATACTAAAAATTTATTGAACAATAACTAGATAGATAGACTAGGGATCTAATTTTAATTTTAATAACTTTTTATAATAAATATTAAAGATATAATGGATGAATAGGTTAAAAATAAAAATATTATGTTTAAGTTAAAAATGACAATAATGAACAGATAGCAAGAAAATTGTATTAAAAATCTAAATTTATTATTCATAAAATATTAAAAATAATGCTAAGTGAATTATTATCAAATTTGACAAAATTTTATTAACACAATTGTTATCAGTAAGAAAACAATTAAAGTTGCCATCATCTTACAGATATTTAGTTAGGCACTTCTATGGTTCAATTATTGCTCGAACACGATAAGAAAATCAATAAACAGATGTGAATAAAATTTTGAAACTTAGATCAAACTAAAACTTAGCAAGTTCAAGCAAAGAAGTGCTCAGCTCAGCACAACTCGATTCATCTATAACCATATTAGAAGTTCTGACGTAAATAATGTCATAACTATGTCCTATCTGGTAGAAATGTTTGTCCAACTGCATGATATAATTCATTAGCCTTAAATAAATATTAATTATTACATAGACATGGTGGGGACTTTCAATCATGTGATTGTCACGCTATGTTGAGCCATTTCAGGTAAATATGTTGTCAGCTGTATCTTTGTTTGACAACGGAGTAAACAAATGCGTTAATATTGTCATAATTTATTTCCTCTTTTATTTCTCCATATAATCCTTAAAATAATTTATTTTCCTCTTTTGTTATATTCATATGCAAGGGCACACATCAGAAAATACATACAAATATCATGCAATGCAAATGAAGAGAACGACAATATTCTAGAGAGGATGTAGCATGTTTTACCAAACCCAGGGCCACTGCTTGCAAGGTAAGGCAGTCGATATACATCAGCCTTCTCCAACTTCAGTACATAACTGTCAAGAAATATTAAGTAGGAATAGATATATGACAATGCACAGGAAATACATGAGCAAGATTTATTAACCTTATAACATGGATAAAGCTCCCTAGAACTTCAATTCAATACAAAAAACTGCTAGTAACTCAATGAGAAAACAAAATAGAAGAAATTAATCACAATGTCTTCCAGTAAGTCACATTTTTACCGATTATACATGGATATTACGTACGCATGTTGCGTCATTTTATCAGAATGATGTATATGATCAGTGCACCACTTAGTTTAAGATTTTCAAGGGATTAATATAGCATTCATCTGCTTTAGATTACAATGGTTGTCCATCTCACCAAATTTAGATTAGTGATTGTTGTACAATATGATTGAATGTGTTTAAAATCTTAAACTAATTATTGATGTTGAATATGAATTATTTCGCATATTATCTCTTGCATTTATTTTTTACATGTACACTAGATTAATGAAAATCATCCATACAAAATAATCTCTTGAAAGAATTTATAAAAACTGAATTTTAGTTTAAAAGATTCTGAAATGATATTTGTATGTAAGGTGTCAACCATTAATGAAGTAAATGATTTATGCACATATCCAGTTAATCAACTTCTTAGTTTCTTGATAGCTCATGAATAGTACTTGCTCAAAAGAAAAAAAATGATAGCTAAATAAAAAGAGAGCGTGAGACCACTGCTTTGCAAACAGATGATTGTATTGAGGCTAGCACCTCAAGCTCGGAACCAGTCAGTAATAAAAGACTGCTTTAAAAAAACACTTGGAAACCTACACAGATAAAAAAAGAAAAAAGTATGGCAAATCTGAAGTTGACAATTTTAATAACAAAAAATCTTCTACAAGTAAAGGAATAGTTTTTTATGACTGTAAGAATACTAAATATATGAGAGGAAACTATTCAGATCTTATTAATGATTCTATCAAGAAAAATAAATAGAACAAAAATAAAAAATGTAGAAGGGAGAAGAAGTATCACAGTAAAAAGTAAAAATATTCTGGGCAAATTCAAAGTAAAAAAGAATCAAGCTCCAGTATATCAGATGAAGAGGTGAATATGCGTCTCATGGCTATAGAAGAATCATGTTATAATTCTTAAGAGGTATATGAGGAAATTATATTTAAAAATTAGATGTTACATTTAATAATTTAATTGTTGAATATAGAAAACTAAGAAGAAAATCTTAATATTAGAAAAAGAGTACAAAAATCTTGACATGCATTTTTTAGCTTTTAAAGATAATTGTGATCAACTAAAAAATCACAGTAGTTCATTATTAGATTAATCTTTAATTTTTTACAAATCAAAAAAGAGAAAATGTCTCTTTGAAGGCTAGATTAAATGTGTTTAAAATCTTAAGCTCGTCATAATAGTTACTCTAATTGAGTATCTGCCAGAAATCATGAACATTTTACATACTTTAATTATGTGCATTTAAATCAGACAGGTAAAGTAAGACCTTATACAAACATGAATATTTGATGCAATTTTTGGGGTAGCAAAGTTCACATTTCTTTTGATTGTTAAGCGTGTAAATTACAATCTATATTTAATAGTGATGCCAGAGGTGCTAACACTACACTTCACACTATAAATAACTTGTTTCTCATTTAAAATGTAGACTCAAACATGTTTGTGTAAATATATTAGGATTCCAAACATTAACATCAAATTAAGTAAAATAATGCGGTGTTCAGACAGTAAATGTTCAAGCCATATGATAGGAAACAAAAAATAAATTCACTTTATTAGAACCAAATGAACGACGATTAATAATATATGGATATATTAAAGGTAATATCATAGGCATTGGTTCTATTAGAAAAAAAATTTATAATCTAGATAATTTTTTTTCTAGCAAACAGCTTAAAATATAATTTGATAACTATTAGCTTGTTATACAATAAAATTTCAGATGTAACTTTTCATACATCTCATTATGCCAATAGAAGATAAAGAAACCATTTTATTTGTTGGGATGAAAACATAGTTCAATAAAAATATTTATTTTGATTTAAAAGCATAACTGCTGATATTTGGTTATAACATAGAAAGCCACATCATATCAAGATGCACATACTCAAAAAAAAAATTAAACTTGATTTGTTGAATTATCTAAATTAAATTTCATTCTGATTATACTTGTGATGCTCATGTTAAAGGTAAGCTAGCAAACATTCTTTTAGGAGTAAAAACAATATTTGTACTTCTAGCTTTTTAGAGTTATTGCATACGAATTTACTTGGTCCTAGTAGCATTACTAGTCTCGGTGGCATAGATTATAATTTTGTTATTGTGAATGATTTTCTAAATATATTTGGGCATTATTCTGAGCAAACAAAAATGATGCATTTAAGGAATTTAGAAAGTTTGTAAAATACACCTAATTAAACGATAAAGTATGCGATAAATGTAATACATCAATTTGATTCCACAACAAGAAACAAAAAGCTGCAGCATGTTGCGGCATGGTCTCTAACCTACAAAAGGTGGTTGAAACATGTAGATGAGTCGAGACCAACCGGTAGGCCATTTGGAGGTTGCAATGGTGTTGCAGCTAGCCACAACATGTTGAATTTGGACAAAAATCTGCAACACTATCTGAGTAGAACCTACAGGTAAAATAACCAAGGCTATGTGCTGGCATCATGAGGGAGAGGTGACTACTAAAGGCATTAGTTGGCATGGCATAATTCTGGCCGAGATTTTCACACTAATCTCGCACCCCAACTACATTATCTCCCCCCCCCCCCCAATTCTTAAGGGTCGCCCAAGATAAAGGACAAAAATTCGGTCAGACTAAATTCTCACCAGCATTTGTCCTGGCTTGTAAAATCAGAACTCAATGGGCGATGAACTAGTCTGACTAATTCGCCACAAACATAATGCATTTCATTTTATATTACATTCATGTGAAAATACTCAAAAGCGTTGAAAATCATATCATCAAAACATATATATTTATTTATAGCTGCTAAATTCAAAATAATAAAAATACATACTCAAAAGTCTGTACAAGCACCCAAAATTATGAAATGCAAAAGTTGCACAAGTTACGCATGACTACTCTCTTTGGTGCTCCTTACCCATTCCTGAAAGAACAATGTAGAGTAGCAACAACGAACTCAACGAAATAAAATTTTGTAGATGGAAAAGAAACAACGTGCATGCTCGTATATTCTCATGTATATGTCCACAACACATGCCACGCGTATAAAACGTATAAAAGAAAAGACATGTACTGTAGGGAAACATAACACCTATATAAACATGTCACCATCCATGCATGTGTGATTATAAGTATATTTATAAGAGTCATCAATCTACTCATAAGAATGTCACTTATAATTATATAGACTTCAACTATTTCCATGTCATGTCATATCAATGGGTCGTCACCCAACCTGAAGGTTACATCAATTATTGATAAAGATTTGCTCACCACAATAAAGCAGTTATTAATAGCACCCCTAGTACCAATGTATTCCTACGTTTTGTCATCGTCTGATCCTAACTGTTCTCGGAATTTCGTCCCAGTGTGAATACGAGAAGTCGGTAATCCAACCATTCTCTATCATTTATAACAAAATTAACTTGAGTATGATATCAATAAGAAAACCAATGTCTGACTATAATACCTATAATAGCTTTCCCCATAATATCTCTAAAAGTACTTTTTAAAAATAACTACAACTATTGACAAGAAAATAAGGATCGCCAATTGGTCGGTTGTCTAAAGATCAAAATTTGGGGGTACAAATTTTTATTGGATGATATTAAGGGTAGCAGAATGAAGAATTTTTTTCCTTTTGATTTTTTTTGAATTTAAACTTGCATATTTTTTTTATTTTGTGTTAACTTAGGAAGGATATGGATGTTCCAAATGATGGAGTTAAGGATAAGGTTGCTCCCTATTTAATGTAAGCTTAAGAGAAGATAGTGTCAAATTTAAATGAATTTATGCTTTTCTTTATTTATTGCAATAAAAATAATTACTGCTCTCCCGAAAGATTGCTGGTGTCTTTGAAGCTAGCATATAAGTTATAACACCTGGGAGAGGAACAAAACTTTCCATTAAAACCCTTGCTTGCAACTTTAGATAAAGAGAATATTGAAAGTTTAGTTAGGGAGGAGCGAGACAATAGACCACTATGTCACTATTGCAAAACAATGACAAGGACGAGAGAAGTGAGATAGTCGATTGTCGCGTCTCTATTGCAAAAGGCATGAAAAAACCTTAAATATTATAATGTATATCCATAGAAGACGCCTAAATAGAAATAGAATACAAGAAAAATGATTATAATTTTGGAGGATTTGAGATAGGATTGGTAGAGGCAGAATCTACATTGTCCTTTATGTTGCATGCATATTCTAGTGAGGAAGTTGGGGAAGAATTATTCCCTGTTATGCTATAGGTGAAATCTACCATTGTTGATGCTATTTTGGATTGTAAAAGGAATTTGATCTCTACAACTTCAGTTAAAATACTGGGGCTTGTCATTAATTTTCAAAATCTTATTCGGTTTAAAAAAAGTAATGTATGTTAAGTCACTTAAAAATTTACTCTTAGTGGCTTAAGTTTGCTTTCTTTAGAGATTTTATTGATGAGATGGTCTATGAAGTTTGTAGGATATGTATGCTATCTTCCATTGAATTGATAAAAAATTGTACTTGTCAAAGGAAGGAGAAAGGTATACTAGCAATTGGCCTGTTGTTCTCTTTTCATAAGAAATATTGAGGACTAGCAAATTTGAAAGTTCTAGTGCTCGCTTCTAATTTGCAATTGCTATAGAGAATTTTTCAACCGAATGCACCATCATAGTAAAATTATTAGCCTTATGCTACAAAGAAAAAAGTAAGAACATGACCAAGAAATTGAAAAAGAAAAGAGCTCCCATATGCAATATGAAATAGGATAAAAGAGAGAGTCATGATTCTATACAATTTATTACAATAATTTTTTATGATTAAAATATTTATTAGAAAGCTCAAGTCATCATGAATTTACATATAAAGATGAATAGCTAATCGATGTCTGATAGTCATAATCAAGTGACAATAAATCTGGACCATCGAATTGTAACACCCAATTTTTCAAATTACGATATATCTTAAATTTCACACCCTATAAAATTCAGCCTAGGTATTTTTATAAAATTCTAGCCTCAAATTGCTAAGTTTGATACATAGTACTATGCATGAATTTAAAACCCATGAGAAGATATAAAATTTTAAATTTATAAGTTTAATTAACTTAACTAATTCCATAAATTATTTTCTAATCTCCCGCATTATCATTGTAGCCACCTACTCTGCACTTTTCTCGGCATGCAACAGGTGGATTCGATTGAACAACTGAGAGTTAAAAGGAATCACATTTATATGCCGCATTTAAGTTCATTTTTCCCCCTCCCTCACTTCATTTCCCTTGGCTGAAGGATCCAGGATTGTGGCACTGTACCACAGACGTGAACGCAGCAGCTGCATGACCGGCAGAGAGACGTAGGCAATTCAAGGCTCTTAGGAGATTTCTATGAATACAAACACCTCCATAATATTTGAGACATTCCTTTCCTTTTTTACACTTCCGTTTTGACATTTGGTACGATTTTGAGCATTCTATTCATTTCTTGTTATTGTAGCTAGGCAGGAATGATTGTGGGGTTAGTTAACCAAGAGTTATGTCCAATTCCACATGTAGCAGAGAAACGTACGAGGTAAAGTTAGGAGGGAACAAAAGGAAGGAAGAAATAAGAAAGGTTTTGGGGAGAATTTATGCACATTCGAGGTAAAAAAGTAATTTTTGGGGTTAAATCACGGGATAAATCAAGATTTCATGAAATCCTAAAAGGTTTACAAATTTGAGATTATTTACACTAGACGGCGAGCTCGAGACGAACTTGGGAAAACTCGTCGTGGGACTGTTCCGTCACTTCAAGTGAAATAATCCTGTGCTAACTTTAGAAAAATAATTTTCTATAGGTTTCCAAGTGATTACGTGTTTGACAATATTGCATTTAGAATTTCTTGCATATTGTGGATGAATAACTGCATACGATACATGATTTTACTATATTATGAATCTGATGAATATGTTCATGAAATCATTGATTGTAGGTATTTATTTACTGTTATTCATGCATATGCTGTATCAAATGCCCTTGAGAAATGATTGTTACAGGAATTATATTTTAAAAAATTTCACAAGTGATGTTATAGATAAGCTATTATATGAATACTTGTAAGAACGAAGTTGTTTCTCACCACAAAAAAAAATTTGAAAAGCAACAAAGAAGCAGTAAAAAAAAATATTAGTATGACAGTGATCTAAAATGTAAAATAAAAAAAGGTCCCAAGTTTAACCTTAATATTTCAATCAACGTTACGCCAAAAAATATTTTTACCTAAGATCTCCCCAGACTGTCATTATATGAAATCAAACTGAGCCGATCTTCTATCGATCATATCTGCTTAGGAATGAAATTTTCATAAATGGATGACATGAGGCATGTAATGAAATTTTTTTTTTCGAATGTTAATTAATTTATTCTAGTGATGTATAAATATGATTATCAAATTCCGATGGAAGTCATCTTTTTATATAGATGTATGGCATAGATTTCTTATTTTGTGAATTCTTTATGAGCTCATTTCTTCTACATATCTGCTATTTCCTTGTTAGCGTTTGCTTAAGTTTAATGCAATTGAGATTCTATTTATAGCAAAGAAGTTGAAAATACTAACCAATTTTATGTATTTCACATCCTAGATTAATTTCTTTGGATTTATTCGATATTTGCACTGGTGCTTGGGCTTTAATTGTCATAATTTTTTGTTTACATCAAAGGAGGGCAAATTTTTTTTTTTTTAATATTTAATTTCCTTTAACTTGTAAACAGATTTTCTTTTTTTTTATCCACATATATATCACATATTATTCTAGTTTCATTAAAAATTCTAACTCTAAACAACAATGGTGATCAATTTGCATATTTAAGAACTATTACAACGAGGAGTGTTAAAGGATACAAAAACTAAAAAAATTATACAAACTATGATGGAGATACATACGGGCTACCTGATTCGATAAAACGCTCAGCCATTATAGCATTTTGACATGTAAACTCTCCAATAAGAGGGATTCTGAACAGAAAAGAAAAGAACAATTACACAGAACATCAGACTGTTGCATTTTTGAAAGCATAATATGTGCAACCACTTAATTCATAATACTGGAAAGTAGGGGATTCAATCAGTGTGATTAACAGTATTGTATAACCCTGCACTAGATGTTAGAATGAAACCATGTAGATCCTGATTGATGAAAGAAAACTTTAGTGGACTATGTCTATACAATTACTGTTTTAGAAAAGCTATTTTAACTTAACTGCACGAAGTCAAGAAATTATGAAGAGGGTGGTTGAAATATTAGAATATTAACTCAATACAATAACTGCCATTAAAGACAAATTGCCTACCTTAGTTTTTGAAACAAGCCAGGTAAAGAGGATCTAGCACTCAACGGACTGTTGAGAACTGCAATCTTGGAGACTTTATCAGAGTTCCTTAGAGCCCAAGTCAATCCGTATGATCCAACAAGGAATCCCTACAGAAGTGTGTATAAATCTAATTGCCCACCAACAGTAAAATTTCAACAAACAATTACAATTTTCAATCTTCGTATGAATAAATAGTTAAATTATTAAAATATATGATTAATCTTTCCAATTATAAAGAACATCATTAACTAATTCAATAAAATCTAAACCAAAGTCCTAAAAAACCTGAATCACTAAGAAGAAAGGTGAGTTGATATTTAGCTTATCAAGAAGCTTGTCAAATTCTTTGTGAAACTCTTCCTCTGCATCAGGTAATGAAAATTTAGTTTCTTATCAGGATGAAATTAATAGTCACTGAATATTGCATACCTGTGTACGAAAACCCATATCCTGGTTGAGGTTTGTCACTAAAACCAAATCCAATCCAATCAGGAGCAAAGCAGCGAAAACCAGCATCTGACATCTAATCAATGACATGATTATTTACCAAACAGATTAAAGCCTCAAATTAAGTTTGCTGTTTGTAAAATGAATCAAAGAGACACCGGTATTACTGATGAGGAGTAAATCCCAACTCTCAAACACCTTGGCATATGTAAATAGAACTCTTCTTCCCTAATTGCCCAACGAAATAGTCATGGAACATTTGGATCTCTATAATCTATGACAAGGCTACAAATCATTGATAATGACATCTTAAGAGCAGACTACAAGACAGACGTGGGGGGAATTTGGAGTCATTGAACACTTCAATAGTGTATTCTGAAATTTTCTTTCTAAATTATATCTTTTTCTTAGGAAATAAAACCTTGCATTTGATCTGAATAGGAGATCTAACTAAATACAGAGCTACATAGATTCATGAGTTTTGGCCATCCGATGTCCATAACTTCTCATACAGATAATAAAAGCTCACTGTATGTACATTTAAAGGGGGTAGTGCCAAGCCCTTTAGAGGCAAAGGTCCTTCAAGCTTTTAAGGATCACTTTTGAAATGAGATTGCAAATTTTGTCCCGTCAAAATTGTGTTTTGTAAAGCAATTTTCATGCAAAATTGTGTACTTGCTGAGAAGAACGTCTGAGTCCTCTCTTGGTAATGTGATTCTAAAAATTTCCAAACCAGGTAAATGAAAATCTTCCATCAAGCCATACCAATGAACACTGGAACAAGCATGAGTAACTAAAATAATAATCTGCAACATCAAATTATTCTAAGCATCAATCTGCTATCAATGCAAAATAGTTTGGATAATGTTAATAATGAAGACAATGATGATCACCTGCAAAAAAAATGATGATGTCTGTTCAAGGTTACTTCTTCTGAAACAAAGTAAAATAACAAAATATTTGTTTTATTTCATTAAAAATTAAAATGTTTGCAGTTTCCGAAAAATATGCATGCTAAAATCATAATCAATATACATTTCACAGGCTAACCTGAGACATTACTTCTCGATAACTGTATGACTGAGTTGGAGCCCCATGAAGAAAAATGATGATTCCCCTTTGCGAAGAAGATGATCCTGAAATTAGGTTCACCTGAAGCATGAATAGGATATAATAGTGGCATTAAGCATAACTATAGCATTTTTCCACTTAAGTAAAATTAGCATTGCTCTTGATTCACCGATCAAACCTTACCATTTCACCATCAAATACTCATAGCTGCCTTAATCCCAATTAATGCACATTTGGTTGCGCTTTCAAAAAAGGATATCACTAGTGATGCCAATTTAGGTAGATGGGTTGTGATTTCTCATACAATCGAGGTTTAAAACCAACTGGATACAGTAGAAATAGGCTTGGTTTGTTTTCTTTCAAACAGTCGAGTTATCAGTCCTTTTGTCGTAACATGAATTTCTCGGCCAGATTACAATAGAATTCTTAATCACAATTCAAGCACTTTAACATTAGTTAAATCAATCCAGACAGATGAGCTGTAATACCCAACATTTGAGAAACCACATAAAATTTTGGCGACTTTAAAATGTACCTCCAATTTCACATCCCATGAAATTCAATCGAAGCAATTTTGTAAAATTCTATACGTTGAATTCATCAATTTGATAAGTCAAGATTTCATGAGTTCCTATGAGGTTTACAAATTTCACGTTGTTTACACTAGGCGGAGAGCTTGGCGAAACTCGTAAGATTGTTTTGTCTTTTTAGGTGAAACAATCATGTGCAAACTTTAGAAAAATAACTCTCTGTTGGTTCATGTGATTACGTGTTTAACAAAATTGCATATCGAATGTCCTGCATATTATGGATGAATATCTACATAAATTGTATGGATGCGAACTTGTTGTCACTTACGATACGAATAATATTACTATATTATGAATCTGATAATAATGTTTATGAAATCATTACTTGCAAATATTCATTTGTTATGATTTATGCATATGATATATGAAATACCCATAATGAATATTTGGTGCAGTAATTATGATTTAAAAAAAAATATCACAATTGATAGTATAGGTAGGTTATTACATGTATACTTACAAATATGCATGATAGGGCATGATGAGATTTTCGACTCCTAGTATTCAGACAGTGACAAAACTTCTGAAACTGTTGGGATCGGATGGCGATATAACGTATGAAATTGTTGGTACTAGAGAGTTATTGACAGCTGGTATGTTGGAAGATCCAACATTTATCAATAGTTAATGTGGTTTTTGGGCTGAATGTTGACCCAATAATATGACACAACATAAAAATAGTTAAATTATATATAATTATAAGTGATATTCTTACCATTATATTAACGACTCTTATGAACATGCTTGGGATTATATACTTATAAATACTCATGAATAGATGAAATACATATTTTATATAGCACTTCTGATTCCTTGCAATATATATATATATATATATATATATATATATATATATATATATATATATATATATATATATATATATATATATATATATATATATATA
>NEWO01000026.1:789356-811494 GCA_003013225.1 Phalaenopsis aphrodite
GTGGTCGAAGGCAATCGAAGACAGTCAGCGGTAATCGACGATGGCCGGCGGTGGTCAACAGAGGTCGGTGGTGGTCGACGAAGGTCGACGATGACAAGGATGATGTTGGACTTGGGGCTCCTTCTCAAAGCCTCAAGTTCTCTCTCAAGCCCCCCTCCTTCATGTGAGGGGTGAGGCTCTATTCATAGTGTTTGGTTGCAATTAATGCAAGAATATGAGCCATTTTGATCGGGCAGTCCGGAGAGCTTCCCTCGATCAAATGGCATTTGATGGACATTGAGTGCTTTAATGATGCCGTAATTGAGTAATCTTGGTCTCGTTGGATTTGTGTTGTCGAGACGCTCGATTCAGCTATGAACTCACTGAATTCGACATTCGTTTGATCTTTCAAATGTGTTCAGAAATCTTCCAAGAATGATTCAATCACTTGATCTGGGCTTGATTTGACTTGGATTGTACTAACTTTGATATCATTAGATCCGTCTCATCGAGTCGGTCAGTTTGACTATAAGTTTGCTGAAATCATAGCTCTGAATAACTCTTAATTGAAGTTTGAATGTTTCTTTCCCAAAATATTGAGATCAGTGTTATGCCTTGAGGGTCATGTCGGATGATGAAAATTTATTGATGGTGTATCAGTTCTCTTGTAGTAGTTTGATTGACAAGTCCATTACAACTCTGGTCTCTATCATACTTAAGTTTTATAGAGGACATCTTGAGTTTGGACAGCGACAGTTCCATCTCAATTTTGATACTTCCTTTCTCTGAGCATGTTTTTAGTCGGTAGGGACATGAACCTACTTGATGAGCGACATGTGGATGATCTTACACTACCCTTATAAACTGTTAGAGGTGCACTCTTAAAGGGAAAATGTGATGCCCGGGGTTGATGCTCGCGAGCCAACATATTAGGGATAATAGTGTCCAGGATCAAGTTTTTGGTTCTATTGCAAAGTAAGGAAATATAAGTGAAAAATAACATCAAAGGCATTGTTATGTTGTTGCAAATAAACAGTAATGAGACCGGGCGACTAGTGTGCAACAAGGATATGTTATAGAATTTAGAATTGATTTATATTTTGGACATTATGGGTTCTACGTTAGTATATGTATCGTTTCAAGTTATATAAGACTTTCTTTAAAAACCCTTGTATCCATCCCTTAGGGAAGCAAGGTGAGAAATCTCATAGGATAATTCTAATATATTACTATCAGGTCTTAATTTACAATTTTTGAAACATTTGATTTTACTAAATTCACTAATTTACTTTAAAATTAAAGTTAACTAAATGAAATAAAAACCTTATCTAAGGATATAGGTTAAATTTTAGAAAGTTCTGTTGACCTTATTTTTTGTTGAGGTCTAGTTTTTTTTCCCTCTTTAGTAGTCTAAGGTCTAGCCATAAGATTTTCCTGTTGACTATTCCTAGAGGACTAGAAAAGGAACTCTCACCATTAGAAATTCCAAATTCTTATTTTCTCAACTTGAAATTCCACATATTGGTTATGACTTGTAACACTTAGTAGGTGGGGTCAGTATGGGAAAACTCAAGGGGAGTCTCCCATAGGATGGTCAGACCTTAGGACTAACTCTGGGTGATGGTTGAAATGGCTTGCACACACTAAAATTCTCTTACATACCCCAAACCCTAGTCCCATGATTCCTTTTGAAAAGCTCATATGAATGAACCTATACCTCTAGTCTTTGAGTAAGAGGGTTAAAACCAGGATATTGAGCATCCAAAATGAATCCTCATAAGGTTCCTATTGGTTTGGCATGGCTTCATGACTTACTTGCCCATTCTAGCTCAAAATCACCAAATTATCAAAATACCCCTATAACCCTAATTTTTGCCAAAAATCCCAAAATTACCAAAAATACCCAAATTTGCCCAAAAATTAATCTCAAACCACTCACCACTACATAAATTGACCAAAATTCACCAAAATCACCAAAATTCCAAAATATCTCCAAAATTGCCCTTAAGGGCCCAATTTCTCCAAATTAGCCTCAATCTTGGCCCAATTGACCTCAATCTTGCCCAATTTCAATTCCAAACCAAAATTCAGTACCTTTAATCCCAATCTAAACAAAATTAAAGCCCAATTTGACCCAATTGCAAGCTCAATTTCACCCAAATCAAAAAGCCCCAATTTTGACCATATGATTAAATCCACCAAATTAGCCTTCCAATTCAATTCAAAATAACTTGAAATCCTTTTCAAACTCTTCATGAAATCTCACTACACCTAATTGACACAAATTTTAGCCCAAATTCACCCCTAATTTTAAAAGCACAAGCCACCACATCTAATTCCAAAAGCTCAAATCCAAAGCCCACATGATAATTTCTTTTCTCTTCATCGTCCATTTAATCAAATGTCATTCTCTAAAGTTTCCAATTCATGCTAAAATCATTCCAAATGTATTATCATGCCAAAATTCACCAAAAATACCAAATAATCCAAAATTCCTTCTCATGGAAATTAGCCAAGCCAAGGATAAGCCGTGAAGCCACCCCCAAGCTATAGGTGAGCCATAAGAGCCATGCCACATCACCATACTATTAATGGCAAGAGGAAAAGCAACTTTTAAGCCTCTTTAAAAAAAATGTTAACCCTTTTAATGACACACTTAAACCCATGCTTAGCCAAAATCACTTGGATGGGGACCTCTCCACACCACTTTAGTTGAACCACCTGATTCTCCTCAACACCCAAACCATCCTTGGTGGGTGAACCCAGGCCCAAATCATGTCTTGACCCAAATTGACCCAAAAGGGCCCTTCCATCATTCCTCTTTAATCTAACACCTTTACACATGGCGATTGCACCAAACCAAAGCCCTGAGCCCACTGACCAAATGGTGACTTGACCCTGGCCGGTCAGCTACCTTGGCTGCCGGAAAACATCATGGCCAAGGGGGAGCAAGGAACTAAAACTCAAAATTGAACCCACCTGATGTGCACAAGTCCAACTGGCCATTGGTGCCTTTCTTCCCTCCACTTAAGCATCATTTTTCACCCATTGGCCAACCATGGTGTCCTCTCCTCCCCCCTCTATTTAAACTCACCCTCCACGACCAAGGGAGGGGGTGAGCTTGAAATTCATTGAGGAGACTCTGCCAAATTGATTCCAGAGCTTCTTCAAAACTCTCAAGCCCTCAAACCCACTGCTTGAGCTCAATTTTGGAGCTCAAAATCAAGCCCAAAACAGGACATCCCCCTAGAATCCACCAAATTCAAATTAATTTCACTCACACCATCCCCTGAGTGAGAAAAGAAGATCCCCATAGATGCCCCATTACCAGACCACCCTACGGTGGACTTTGATCGAGCCCCTATACTGGCCTTGGTCAAAATCATACCTAGGCATTTCACCACAGCTTGAGGCTTCATATAGGAGCTCTTTGGACTTTAGGCAAGCTTTTGGAAGCACCCAATCGAGGCCACACCTCTTGGGAAAAGGTATTGAACTCTCCCCTTAAACTGAGCTTCATTTAATTGTCCATGCTTATAAACTTGATTAACCATATGAATATGTTCTCCTAGTCAAGACAAGTCCATAGAAACAAACCACACTTAATTTGGTTAAGAATGGAGAGAGATATTAGGGTTTGAAGTTGAACGGCTCGCGTGTTATGCGATCGGGGACAACGACAGAGAGTCATTGGATCGCGCGTGTATCAGTTTGACGGTCTAGATCGCGTCAAATGAGAGAGAGGTACATAAAGCACTGGCTGACGAGGCGCTGATTCAGATGACGGCTTCAAATGGAGGAGCGGCGCGCGGAGCTTCAGAGCTACCTAGGATGACGCGGTGCTGACTGGTTTAAGTAGAAAAATAGACCTTTATTTGAATTATTTAATGACTAGAACTTCAAAAATACATATCTTTACGTAGAAAAATCACCAAAATAAAATAAAAATACCCACTTTCGCAGTGAATAGAGGAGAACAATGTGAAATTGGTTTCATATTTTTTGATGCATGTATTATTTTTAATTAATTAAATAGTATTTTTCTTATTTAAATTCTCCATCTGCTTAGACATTTCACCATGACATGGGCCCATGGGGCTTTTGATGTATCTGTTGCTAGGTATCTTCCTTAATTGTTTCAAGGTCATGGGGAATCTCTAACCAAAGATATCTAATTTTCAAGTTAATGGTCTCTATTTTGGTAAAATAATTCTAAAAATTTAAATACTCATCATAAAAATAAAAAAAATATTTTGGTAGGTTTACTATGGTCAGAGGAACCTAAGAAAAATATAAAATTGGTTTAACTCATTAAAAATAATTCTGATTGTTACAAGCCCTAAAAAATGGAATAAATCAATTTTGAGTAATTATAAATGTAAATGACATAAAAATCATTCTCCACTCTAATTTAATTTAAGATGAGTTCCCATAAAAATTTCAAGTCAATTGGAGTTAATTTGATCATTCAAATGGATTAATCAAGTGAAATTGTATTTTTGGCATTAAAATAATTATAATAATTAAAATACTTCTTTAAATTTACCAAAATTGGTTTTGGGAGCTTCTTATGACCACGAGAACCTAAGAAAATCAAAATTGGAATTAAAATAAATACTTTATTTTAAGCTATTTTTTAGCATTTAAATAATAAAAATTTAATTTAAAATCATAAAAATTGCAAAATTGTAAAACACACTAAAATGCCACATTTGGCTTCTTGATCACTTTGGACCAATCAACATAAGTCAATATTAATTTTAAAGGCTTGAAAAATGAATTTTCTCTAAATTTCCACTAAAATAATTTCAATAATAAAATATAAATAAAAAAATATGAAATTTATTTCCTTGGGTTCCCTGGACTTAGAGATATTTAATAAAAATATAAAACTTAATTTCTATTTAAATACTATTTTATATTTAATTAATGCTCAAAACATACAAATAATTTTAATAATTAAATTAAATCTCTAAAAATCATGAAAATGGGTCCAAGTAGTCTTCTAACCTAAGCGAACCTCCAATAATTTTCTTAAGGACAAAAGTTTTGTTTTGGTTGAGTTAATAAATTTTCATTAAAAATCTCTATTTTTGCATTAAAAATAATTATAAAATTACATAAATTTAGAAAAATCACATTTTCTCCTATGATGTTCTAATTAACCCATGAGTGGGGCAACATAAAATTTTCAAGTCATTTGAGTCTAGTTTAATAAATTATAGGGTATTAAGGCTTTAGGGAAGGGTAATTTTGGAATTTAAGGCTTAAGTAATACTTAGGCTTAACCAAATGGCTAAATGAGAAACAAATAATCTTAATTCATATGTTTTGATGATTGAAATATAAAAGGGATAAATGGTAGTAATCAACCTCACTTTGGTCTTGTAAAGGATAAATTTGTAATTTTCTTAAAATTGATAAGAATATTTAAATAAAAAAGATATTAAGGTGAAGGGTTTGATTTTTTGGAAGATCATAACTAACTGATTTTAAGCCCCAATTAATGGTTTTGAAATGATTTATAATTCATGATAAGGATTAAAAGTATAAACATTTAAATCTTTTTTTCTAAAATTACAAATTTACCCATTAATTTTTAAGGGGCTTAGTAGTGAACTAAGCTTAGTCAAAATTTTGTCTAATGAGATTTAAAAAATAATCTTTAACTAACTTAAAACCTTTTAAAACACTATAAGCCATCTTTAAAATCAAAATGCTAAGTTCCTTAATTAGACTAAATTGCTTCAAAGAGTCTTTACCTATATAATTTAAAGGTAAAACATCAAGCGATAATTACCCCATCCTTAGGGTTGGCTAGAACATCAGTTCATTGAGTATAACGGTATGACTAATATGAGTTATTAAGCAACATAATGAGTTTGAATGAACTCGATACTTTTTTAAGAGACTGGAATATCCAAAACTTGGTCCCTGGATCTTTCTCATATTCTTTTGGATATCTTGAAGCACGATTAAGCTCATTATGCCTTTCTTCAGAAACCATCTATACACTTAAGTAAATATGACCCACTAAGATATGAAATAGAATCTGATAGGCATACCTCATACTTGTACTTTCTGTTTTTCCTACCAGCATATTTTAATTCCTGCAAAATTATATATATATATATATATATATATATATATATATATATATATATATATATATATATATATATATATATATATATATATATATAAGTACTGAAATTTCAGGTGGAGGAACGAGAAGCCTCAACTGGTAAGCTTTTATAGTTTACAACTTATTCTTTTCCTGCACTTTCTTTATTGAACTTTTCCTGCTGGTGAACTTAAATGTTAAACAACGATGCCACCCTGCATGTCAAAACTGAAACTTTTAGGATAGCCACAAAACTTAAACTGGAACAAAAATTTAAAAATCTAACAAGATAAAATTCACCGCCACAACATTCAAAATATATAACAACTCAAAATTTAATCACAAACACAAAATAAAAATTGCAACTAAATTAAAACGTTTTTATCAGATGATCGGGAATCCCTCGGAGGAGGTAACTTACAGTTGCTAATGAGATTTCCCATAGTCTAAATGAAAGTATAGAGCTCATTGAGTTGAGTTTAATAAATTCATTTAGACTAAGTGAATCCGAAAGAAAATAGTGCTACCAGAACGAGGGAACCATAGGATCAGAACCAGTGTAACTCTAATCAACTTTAATATCCCCTATAAAATTTAAATAACTATAACCATAAGAAATAGTTGATTTCACATCATAACTTGACACATTAAAAACCTCAAACTTGCCACGATGAGGAGCTTGGAGCTAGCATTGTGGGCAACACGACCATCTTCAATAACAAAACATGTCTTAGTCAGCTAAACCATTCCTTAGAATTAAACAACAAATCCATATGACTTCGAGATTGTTTGTTTATAAAACATAAATCCTCAACTTATCTTTTAGGTCTTTGTATGGTTCTGCTATACAATATAATCCCTAACTCACCTTAGGATTCTGAGGTTGTCGTTCGTTACGACCTAAATCCTCATATTTTTCAAGCTATTTTTGTGAGTGTTTCATGTGAATGTAAACCCTAATCAATAAAATTGGCACGACGAAATATTCAACAGTTATATTCTCCAAAACTAAAGCCAAATAGTAGGATAATTTGAGAAGTCACCAAGGTTTTCGTCCTGATCTATGACATCCCCTAGCCTCTCTCCCTTTGGATTCTAAAATAAATGTTCCAAATTTGAATTATTCCCCTTTCACACATTTTTATCCGATCTCGTTGAAAAAGCCTATTCCTTTAAACTCCTTGAATATAGTATTCTTTGATTTTTATCGAGAATTTTCTTAGGTGACTTCAGTTATCTATGATGTAATTAACTATAGGGGCTTGCCCTGATAGGAAGCATTTCTGAAACCAGCTTAAAATAAAACCTATTTAATTTTTTGTATTAAATGGATGAACTTGTCAGTTTATAATAAAAATGGTTTTGCAGAATTAACGGATGTCATACAATCTTTAGTTTATTTAATCTAGTTTTACCAAAAAGTAGTGTGTTTATCCTTCGGGATGAATACATTATTTGCGGTATTAGGCTAGTTTACTTAAATTACTGGGGATATGAGATTGATCCGATCTTGTATTTTAAAAAATTTAAAATATTATTTTTTTCAAATTATATATTAAATTAAATTAAAACGGATGTTGGGATATCCATACTAACAACCAACAACTCCAAAACAACGATCCATTTTAGCGCTGACAAGTTCTTATATAATCAAAATCCCTTTTCTCATTGCAATGAGATAATAATTAGTGTAGGAATCAAATATTTCAAAGTTAAATGTAGTTTTGTGCCAAATAAAAGCATACATATTCTTTGACCTCTCTCGAGTGCATAAAGAATGTTGGCTAATCTAAAATAACTTCCTCTTTGATATGATTATGTTGGGTAGGTTCTAGTCTGTCACTTCCAGATTACCCACTGTACCCTCTTTATATGACTAACCAGGCCCTATGTTCTAACTCTAAATCAAATTGATTAAAAATTTAGCTCGTTACTCTAAAGACACCAATTTACACCCTATAAAACTTATATCCCTATCTATTTAGACTTCCATCTGGACCATGTCTCCTCCCAATCTAAGGGTTAAAGTTTTGTAAAATCATAATCCTCTTGGATCATTATGTTTCACAACAGAATTTAACATTACAAATAACTAGTTTGCAAAGTAAATTAAGAACCAATAAAAATATCATCACAATTTTGGAATAAAAGAAATCTTCAGACCATTTTAATCCCACACATGATTAATTTTCTTCACAAGGAGAAAGAGTAATAAAAACTACTCACTAAGTATGGAGAAAATCAATAGAAAACTTTATTGAAATCAAAGAAAATTTACTAGATAAGAGTTTACAATAATTATAAGATAAAGAAAAACACAATACTTAGTTTTTTTTCTCTTAAAGAAAGATGAAAATCCCTCAAACAAAATTTTCTGTTGATCCACTTAAAGCTCGTACAATCTCTTACAGATATATCTCAAAATCCCTCACCAATCTCTCCAAAAAAAGGTAAAATTATACATTTCTTACTCCTATAAATGACCTTTGGACGTTCTTGGAGTCTCCAAGACTTTTCAAATGCCAAAAGGTGCCTTTGCAAGTGCCAAAAGTCTCTTTATAACTCCTTGGGGTGTCTAGAAGCCGTCCAAAACCGTTCCTGGTGCTTAGGCGCCAAAATGTGGCACCATGGCACCAGAACTGGGTGAGACTATCGCCTAGGTGCCACCCAGTTGGCAGCACCCCCGTTTCGCCCCATTTCAGCTCCAATCCGCTCTAAGTGTTATACTTACAAGATAAACATGAATACAAATTTTTTTTAAAGTGTAATTTCATTCAAAAACATATAATAAATGTAACAGAGATTAAGTATAGAAATGCACAACAAATTGTGTCAAATCATAATTTTCTTCCTTGCTCGATTTGACTCTAAATTGCACCATTTTTGTTCAATTTTCTTCAAAACTCCATTTCTTGTACCTCGAACAAAAAAATGCAAAATACATTCCTTTAAAGTGCAATATCATTAAAAATGAGTATAAACTATATATAAAAAATAGGTTATTTTTAGGCGTGTCACCTATTACACCTCGCTTTAGCTCTTTCCATGATTTTAAATCATATTTTAGCCGATCTCTTTTATTATTTTGTTGCTTTCTATCATACTCTCTTTTAATGCTTCCTTGAAATTTTTTTGTTATTTTCAACCATCATTCTTTGTTAAAACAAGTTGTCGGCTTATTTTCTAATTCCTCCACTTTTTGATAGAGGTCATAAAAGATTAATTTTGTGTTACCCATCACCACCACTAGTATGAAAAAAAAAACTAACCAGCATAACTATTTACAAACAAAAAAAAATTCTCATTTTAACAAAAATCAACTATAGAATCAATTGAATTCAAAAAAAGCAAGCCACATTTCCCACAAACCTTTCAATATATGGCACAAAAGTGGCACTTCATTATAAAACCTAAACCCAAAATTCACATTTATAACCAAGTAAATTCAAGAAAGCAATCCACAACTCCCCCAACACTTTCTTTACAAAACACAAAAGTGGTAATAGACAAATTCATTATAAACCCAAGCATAGAAATTATTATATATAACTAAATAAATACAAGAAAGCAATCTATATCTCCCCCAACCATTTCTCCACATGAAACAAAACGTGGTGATAAAAATTTTCATTATAAAACTTTAGCATTAAAATTAACATATTTGACCAAGTCGATTTAAGAAATCAATCAATAGTTCTCACAACCATTTTTCCAAATGACACAAAAGTGGTAATAACAATCTTCATTATAAAATCCAAACCCAAGCACCAATATAACCAAGTAAATTCAATAAAGCAATCCATATCTCCCCCCAATATTTTCTCCACATGGCACAAAAGCAGTAATAAATAAAATCATTATAAGATCAATCAACATATATAATTAAGTGAATTCAAGAAAGTAATCCAAATCTCCCTTAAGTTTTTCCCACAACACAAAAGTGATAATAAACAAATTCATTATAAAACCCGGGCATCAAAATTAATACACACACACACACACAAGTGAATTTAAGAAACCAATCTACGGCTTTACCAATCCTTCCTCCGCATGACACAAAAGTTGTAATATATAACTTCATCACAAAACCCAAACCTGAGCACCAATACGTCTATGTGAATTCAAGAAAGCAATCTACATCTCCCCAACCTTTTCTCCACATAAAAAAATGGTTAATAAGCAACTTCATTATAAGAGTAGAGCATCAAAATTCACATAATCCAACATAGCAAAAAAACTTACACAAACCCATATTTGCTTAATTAAAGCCCACTACTAGCAACATAACAGAAAGTAAACATATGAAATCTAGCAAACTAACATATAACAGTCAATTTTTATTTTTTTGTGTCCAAACTCATATGGAGCCAACCCCTTTTTCTTCAATCATTTAAACTTAAGGCATTTTCATGCATAGAACTAAATTCTTTTATATTTATGGTTTACACTTATATGTCATCCAAATTTCTAATATCACATCAATACCAACACCATAATGCATTATTTTATGCATAAGTAAGATGAAATGTATGTAAATATTGAAGTTTAAACTATGATATATGAATGTTGAAATCAATCCACAACATTGCATGGACATATACGATAAACGACTGCACAGTTATACCCCAACAAAGACAGAAATAGATGACATATGACAAAGACAAAGGTAACAAAGAACAAACCCGGATTAAAAATGAGTAAGGTATGAAGGAGGTTAAAACCGACGAGCATTACTAATTTCATAATTGAAACAACTGACTGAAAAACCCTCATATAACTTAAAACCACTTGCACAAGTAAATGGATCAAAATTAGCATATTCTACCGTGGTATATTTGACATTTTCATATATGCAACCCTATTTGTTCAAGTAAATACCAAAGATAGCAACATAACATAAAATAAACATATGAAATCTTTCAACGTAATAAGCCCTGGGTCAAAATTTTGTTCAAACACGTTCTCAAAAAAAGGGAATCAAAATAATATAAGGAAAAACAAGTAAGGCACACAGTACATTCTTCCAACATTCTTGAACTCTAAACATCAATGCATAAACAAAGGTATTGAATTATATTGAATCTTCATGAATTAGTAAAGTCAGAGATCACAAAAAAAAAAAAAAATCCCATTGAGAAAAGAGTAAAGGTAGGATGAAATTTTAGAATGATAAAAGAAATTTAAGGATACTATGTATCAAAAGATGAAGTAATGCAAGGGCAAACACTAGAGATCAATTCCTTGCCACTGAAGAATTTTTAGGGCATCGTATGAAAGACAAAGTAAGACCGCGCTCCTTATTATCATGGCCAGTGACCCCCCTTCGTCATTTTAACAGGGTAAAACTGTGAACCTCGGGTGAGCGACAACATCGTAGAAATGAGGGTGCGTTTAATTGAATACACCCATGCCGCGGAAAATAAATACGAGGAATTGCATTTTCACTAAACAGGATGTTAATAATGTGTAGATAATATATGTGCAAATTGATAGTATTATGATAAATACTACCACAATACAAAGAAATCCGCCCGCACCAGCGGTAACCGCACAAATATTTCTTAGGAAGGCATATAAATACAATTTTTTGAATATAACAATTTTTTATTGGATGTCTGAACCCAATTATTATTATAGCAGAACAATGTTTTACTGCATATCTGAACCCAATTTTCCAAAGAAGCGGAAATTCCTCCTCCTCAGCGACTCTGTCTCCACCATTTCCGTTTGAATTGATTCTTTGACGCCGCAGCAAAACCCAAGGCCCTCTCCTTGCTCCGACCGAAAGACCGGAGACCAATAGTCTCATCACCCCCCTCTCTCCCCCTCTTCTCCGATTGTCCTTCCCGCCCTCTTGTTATCGAAATTTAGTTGAAGGGCATCGGATCTCCCATTTTTCTTCTCCATCTTTAGAGAAGTTCAAAGATCCGGCGGTCTTAATCGTCATCGAGATATTTCATCCAGCGATTGATTGGGATCACTTGTTCCGGTCATCAGTTTCTTGTTCAGAGATCCGTTTCTTCTTCGTGGGTGTCAACCTCTGGTCGTCCTGGTGCCATGGAGGCGATTGAGGAGCTCATCCAGCTCTCCGAGTCCATGATACAGGCCTCTGCTCTCCTTGCAGACGAGGACATTGATGAGAAGTCCCCCCGCCGGAGTTCTACATTTCTCAACGTTGTTGCGCTCGGGAACGTTGTAAGTTCATTTATGCTTACTCATGGAAGTCTGATCTTTTTTTTTGGGGAAAGAGTTGGTATATCATCGTGCATCAGCGTCTATCTAATATGGATTCGCGTAATTTGTACTTTTTTTTTAATTTCTCTTCGTTCTGTTCCCGCCCTAGGGCGCTGGAAAGTCGGCAGTTTTGAATAGTTTGATCGGGCACCCCGTTCTGGTACGTTTCATCCGGTGATACTTTCTGTTCAAGTCTTTCGTGATTTTGAATTTCTCGCTGGACTGGTCGGCTTTTTTTGCCTGTGCAGCCCACTGGAGAAAATGGAGCCACTAGAGCGCCAATCAGCATTGATCTGCAGAGAGATAGCTCGTTAAGCAGCAAATCCATCGTTCTGCAGATTGACAACAAATCGCAGCAGGTTTCTGCAAGTGAGATCTCTTAGGATTTTCAAATGATTTAAAGAATTCTTCGATATTTAATTTGAAACAGGCCCACCACATAGTGGGATAAAGGCCTGTTGTTGTTGTTGTTCTTCGATGTTTAATTTGAATAAGATCGCCGGTAACATGCGTGTGTGCTTTATAGGCGCTCTTAGGCATTCTCTGCAAGATAGGCTGAGCAAGGGATCCGGAAAGAGTCGCGGTGACGAAATTTATTTGAAGCTCCGTACCAGCACAGGTTAATTATGAACCTTTTATTAATTTGTCTTTTACTCAAAATATTTGAATTTCCGATCAGTATAACCACTGTAGTCCATATATGTTCTTGTGAATGTCACCCAGTCAAGTACTGCAAGTAAACTTCATTATTAGATTAGTTAATTAACCCTAGATCTCAAAACTTCATATGATGCATAGAATTAGTATGATAAACGAACACAACATTGTTGAAATGATATGGCTGAATAAAATAGGGCTTGACATGCCACCATCTTAATGCAATATTTTTTAAATTGTCTATATAAATTGTAATCAAAACACTTAATGTAAATAATTTTTTATCAAATAACATCACACAATGTAATCTAATCTCATAAAAACTTGGGGGCTTGCGGAAGAAAAACTAGTATTTGTTTAATTACACATATTTTAATATTTTATATTGTATGCTGATTCTGAATTAGGATTTGTTTAATTACACCAACAGCACCAATATTTGTAATCATTTGATGTGCTTTATCATTACCAATATTGCATTGTCCATGCAAATTTCTAAAAACCCTAAAAAGAGCGTATAATTTTTAATTCGAATTGGAAATTGTTAAACCGGGAAAAACTTATACGTTATAGTCCATTTGGACTTGTCTGCTAACTTGTTCGACGCTAATTTTGTAAAAAAACCTACAGGGATGATTTTTTGGGCATAGGATAAGTATTAGGGCATGTTAATTAGATTTTATCATTATTAACTAGTAATAACCTAATGCCCTAACTTCCTTTTCTTTTAGTCTTCTTTATATTTACCTCCTTAGCCTTAGTTTCATCTTCCTTTACTTTCTAGTGCTATTATTTGCACATGATCCATTAGAAATTAATCCTGATTAGTCTTAGTAATTCTTAGGTATAATAACCTCCAATATCATAAGATGCTTTACTAATGAAGCTTGGAATCACTTTCCTATTTGTACACACTAGGTTTGCATATGCTTGATTGACCAGTTTGTCAGATTGGTTAATTCAAATCATTAAATATCAGTTGGTGCTGAAACAAAATTGATTAAGTTATGACCTTTTTATCGGTTCAGTTGGTTCATGTAAACGTAATAACAAGTTTAGCTTGATTTGTTTAGATGAGTTGGTTAGTCTTGTGGTTCTTAGTTCCAATGGCTCGGCTTGTGGTTGGAGCTTATATCCACACGTTAAAATTTGTAAGTGTTAATTTAGCAATCTTTCACAAATTCCTATATGAGATGAAGCAATCTAAAAAAGAATTGTTCCTTCAATAGGGAAAATAGTACCACTTTTTACTCAATAGTATTTGAGTTAAAATGTCCTTAAACTAAATCGAAAAAAAGCCAATAAGAAGGAAAATAATATTGCTATTCTGGTGCTTCTGAAAATTGAGTCAAATCAACTTGAGCAAAATCGTTTGTTTTTTATTCTAACCATATAATGCATAGTACTAGCTCACACACTAGCTAATTAGCAGTGGATCTTTGCAAGAACTAATAATTAGGTTAGTATACCCCAAATAATGAAATCAAGGTTGACATGTCAATAAAGTCATATATTTGGGGTGGTCAATTTGCAATTTTTTTTGATATAGTTTGCGGACACTTATTCTAAACACCAAATGGAGCTCCAAAGAGCCCTCCTAAATTTCTGCTACATCAAAAGGTAGTTCAGGTACTTAGAGCTGATATTGTGCTAAAAAATAAACATAACATTTGCTAGTCTGGGTGAGCCATTACTATCTTTCTGTTGTTATAGTTTTTCAGCGTGAAATAAAAAAAAAATTTAATCAATCAATCCCCTTATGGGTGAAAATCAAAATCTTATATTTAACTTTCCTTCTATTTAAACATCCGACAATTTGAAGTAAAGCATGGATATTGTCTCTATTTAAATTTTATCAAAGTAAGAAGAAAAAACTACTCTGTGAACTGTGAAATATTCAAATATATTTAAAAGAAAATATTTTATTTACTAAGTCTTTGTTGGCATCTTTTTTTATTGTGTTGTAAATTTCAAAGAATTTATTTTGGTTGGTATTTTGTAACTGTTTCTAATTTTTTAAACAAATGCAATTTTAAAAACATCCAATTTTTTTAATTTTTTTATTGTATTCTTTTTAATATGAACCTCTAACCACTTGAACTCATGAACCACTTTTTCTAGCTAGCTGTACACTTACCGTCAGAGAACCTTGCGTCCCTTGCCGACCAGCCCCACTAACCTCGCCGGCGATTCTCCCCGATAACGAACTTTAGGCCCATCACTAGTCAACCCTGCACTTGGTGTTGTCCAACCCCGTAGCCACCATTAGTGGTATCTTTGTCTGGTTTACCAACACTTTGAGCGTGGCATTACCTCCATTGTTCAAATTGTGACATAAGTTGAGTAATATGATATTTATGAAAGGTAAAACAACATATATTTAAGATGTCAACTTATTTGTATTTCATGTTAAATAATAATAATAATAATAATAATAATAATAATAAAAGCTAAAAATAAACATATTATAAATTGTCCTTTTCATTTGTGACAATTACTTACCTCTAATCTGAGCTGTTTAAGTTCTCTGTTTGTATCCCTCTTTCACCATTTTCTTGCTCTTAAGGTACACATTTTTTTGTGAGTTTAGGTTAGTTGATTATTTCTAAACATGATAGTTTTGGCACCTTGTCGTAACAACATTAGCTCTCAATTTAACTATTTTCTGTTGCGCAGAATAGAATTATTTTGGTCCTCACTTTGTCTTTAATATACATTTCAACTTGGTTTTCCCTGAAATATTTAGAAATGATAATTTATGGCATTAAGAATAGATGCTAGAGATTTGATGCAGGGCAGGATGGGATGAGGGTGGTTAGGGTGGAGTTGCATTATGTGCTACAATTCACCTTGTGAAACTATACTTCTGCGAGGAAGAGGAGTAATTTTGTGTTTTGGAGAGTTTGGATAAGTTAGCTCAACAAACGTTTTTGTACAATGGGTTTCCTGGCCTCATCATCGATGAATTTATTGTTTAAATAATGAATAGCTTCACCATAAAAGCATAGCTACCTTAAGTGTTCCGTTATTGGATCATAATTTTAAGTTCTTTCTTTTATGCCTCTCTCCTCCTTTCTTTCTTTTCATCTTTCACCATTTATAACTTTTTTTATTTTTTTACCACTTCCATATTTGTATCTCGTAAGCTTTGGCAGTTATTTTATCTGAATTACATGACTTTTTTGATGAAAGTAACCAATTTTTATCTTTTAATGGCTTTTTGTACTTTACATTGTCCTTGCTAACATTTTCTTTTTGTTCTCCAGCTCCTCCACTGAAATTAGTGGATCTTCCTGGTTTAGACCAGCGTGCGATGGACGAGTCTCTGGTGGGTAGCATCCCTTTTATTCTGTAATTTTTTTAGCTGGATTGTTGTTTATTTTTGTATTTGTAATGAAGTAGCATGTTTAAATTTGGAACACAAGAAGTATAATTTGATTATTGATTCTGCTATCATTTATTAAAGAAGAAAAAAAATGGTTAACTTGTTTTTTTATGTATTTTTTACTGCATTGATTCTTGATACATTTGATGGACATGCTAGGCATGTTTGATTGAACATTGTATAGATCTGCTTAAGGAATTGTACTAACATTTTTTTTTTCATATTGTTCTTTTGGTGCTTTGTGGTAAATGTTTCTAGGTCAGTGATTATGCAGCACGCAATGATGCAATTCTATTGGTGGTCATTCCGGCTGCCCAGGCATCTGAAATTTCTTCCTCTAGGGCTCTCAGACTGGCCAAGGAATTTGATGCAGAGGGTTTGTATTTGTTTTTAATTTAAGTAGCCACATTTGACATTCATATTTAGTGTCTTGATTTATCTTCTATTATTGTTTGTGACAGCAACCAGAACCGTTGGTGTTATTAGTAAGATTGATCAAGCTGCTGGAGATCAGAAAGCTCTTGCCGCTACTCAGGCCCTTCTGCTTAGCCAGGGTCCTCCAAAAGCCTCTGATATTCCATGGGTTGCTCTGATTGGGCAATCTGTTTCTATTGCTACAGCACAAGCTGGATCTGTAGGCTCGGAAAACTCACTTGAAACAGCTTGGCGAGCTGAGAGTGAGAGTTTAAGATCTATATTAACTGGTGCTCCACAAAGCAAACTTGGTAGAGTTGCTTTGGTTGAGACCCTTGCTAAACAGATACGTAGTCGAATGAAGCTTCGGCTTCCAAATCTGCTTTCCGGGTACATTTTCTTTTCATACTTTTATCCACATCCCCCTCCTCTGTATTCCTCCTGGTTTTTTTGACAATCTATTTAGTTGTGTCTTATAGACAAACATTATCTCATCGATTACAGTATATACTTTTCTTTTGGGATCTGTTCCTGCTATTTGGAGTTTTTTTTAATCGATTTTAAATGCAGTAATCATTTTAACCATGATATAGATCCAAATGCATGACCTTCTAAGGAATACCTTCCTCCTGATCTTTTTTATTAGCATCAAATTTTCTTTATCCGAATTATCCACTCTATGAAACATCCTGAGAATTGCATTTTTTAATGATCATTTGCAGATGCTCCTCTATTTTGCTTTTTTGAAATTTTCTTAAACATATTGCCTTGCCTTATTATGTTTTTTGTTATTTATATGAATGGTATTCTGATATGCATCATTTATTTATCAATGGTTTGGCTGAAGGCATCTTGAATCCATGTTATTGTACTATTTTTTTCACTATATGGTCTGAGGATAATTCATAACTAATGTTAAACACTTGTAGTGATAACATGTGCTTGCATGCATTTTTGAGTATGTAAACACTTGCTGCAATTAGATTTGACTCGTTGAATCGCTGCTGTGAATTTACTTGACATTATATTGGTTCAAGAGTTGAACAAAAAGATCTGTAGTAGGAGAAATAAAGTAGATTTTTACTAGCTTTTGAGTTGCATTAAAATGGTAGAGATAGAATACAAAACAAGGGGAGAGAAAATGAAGCCATGCATGGTATAAAAGAATCATAGTCTCCTTACAAGGTTGAGAAGGCTAGGTACCCATTGACAGGACTCATTCTTCTCAGTTGCTTCAGGAGGTTTGTGTCTGGAGAGTCGTCTCTTACCCTTTGGATAAGTGTCTATGTATGTGCCCCACTGAAAAGCTGTTGCTTTTACATTTTTAAGTAATCGTTGGGCCATTGCCTTAGTAGAAACAGTTTTATCCATTAGTCTCATAACCATGCAATTTTAGCTTTGTTACAAGTTTTATGTGGGACCAATGTTTCCCATCAACCGCGGGCTAGTTTTTATGACTACATGATGCATAATAGGAATGCCCTAAAGAGAACATGTTTTTTCTTTTGATTCATTAGAATTATCTAAGATGCTACTAATATAGGAACATTTGATTTTGGAGATCATTCTTTGATCATATTTGCATTCCTCATCTCGGAAATGAAGTTCCTTCTTTGAGCCAATGGAGGGTGTGTAGCATTACTCTTTTAAGGGTTGGGAGAGCTTTCTCTTAATGAACTTCTTTGCTTAGTTTTGTGGGAGGTGCAAAAGCTTTGAGTACTATTCAGAACTCCACTCACTAGAAAATCTTATGTCTAAATAGAATCCTTTGGGTGTTTATTCTACTCTATCTGATTTTGGATCAAGCTGGAGATTGGACATATAGTCCTTTATATTAATGGATCGTATTAGTGGTTGCTCATATTCATTGAAAGAGCCTTTACCTTTCTCAACTTATTTCTTTTTCAAGGCTTGACAAAGATGCAAACGTAACATTCCCTCAATTTTTGGAGATATATAAAAAAATTTACATTATATTGGAAGGGATTTTCAATGCTAAATCTCAATGGGAAATGACCTTTGCATCGAGCTCTAATTTAATGGAACATTGCTAAGATGATTTTGATCATATATTTGGCCTTTTTTGATATGAAGGTTCCAAGTCACTTTTATGTTGAAAATTGTGCATCAATGTTTTTTCTTTTAAAAATGTAATTAGGCTTCCATTTTAATGTATCAGTGTGACACATACACGTCACATATGTTGAGGCATGACTCACCTCGATCATTTTGAGGTGCGCCTTAACTCACTATATGCAAGGCATGCGCAATTCAGATTGTTTTTTTAATAATAATTATCCCACTTAATCCTCTTGCTCCTTGAAGCTCTCAATGCACACACACTTCTCACTAACTAGTTTTCTCTCCATTCATCATCACCATCATTCTCTATTACCACCGTCGTTTGCATTCTTTATTACTGTTGCCATCGCCATCAGTCCTTTCTGCATCTGTCACTGTATTATTGATTTTTGAAATCCTAATTTTTTTGGCATGTATTGCTCTTGTTTAAGTGGAGGACAAATATGAATGTGAGAGAGATTTGTGTTGAACACTTGAACTTATGTCGCTTCTTATTTTGCATAATTGGTAATTTTTTATTTTGCTAGCACATTGTCATGTTACTTTTTAATATATTAGTATTATGAATAGCAGCAAGATTAAAAAATATGTCAAGGAAGGACCTCTATTAAGGATAACTGGTTGACAATAATGCATTAGCGCTTTTATCTCCTTCCTGGGAAACCCTAGAGATCAACCCTAGAGATCAACCCTAGAGACCAAGATAGGGAAAATTCCAAATCTGCGATTGATGGAGGGAAATAGGTGAAAAGAACAAGAGAGTAAACGTGAGAAGTCTCTTCTAACTAAAGATGGGGGTGTCGGTCAACTTTTTGATTAGATTTGAAAATATGGTATATGAAAATAATTTTTGAAATTTAATTTTATATAATAGATATATAGTTTGAGTTTTAAAAGTAGTATGTTTTAATTTTAGAAAAAAAATGAGACCGAATGGATCTCATTAGTCTAATAATTTGCATAATCGTGCCTGACACCCTGAAAACTACACATTCCAAGAGAAAAGTGTAGACCCCGATAATAGGCCCAATCCTGCAAACTAAGAGATTTGTGACATCCATTTGGTCTGCGAACCTTTTATATATGACCGACAAATTCCCTATTTAATACAAAAGATTAAATAAGGTTTATTTTACCTGGGTTTCAAGTTCCCTATAGAGGCAAGCCCCTATAGTTAATTACATCCCAAGTGACGGGAATCACTTAAGAAAACTCTCGATAATGATCAGTGGTTCTAGTTTTCAAGAATTCAAAGTTTAGGTTTTCAAGGTAGGACGTGGAAAAAGGCAAGTGAGAGTGGCTCAAATAGGAACAGTTATTTCAGGAGTCCAAATAAAAGAAAAGGTAGGGGATGTTATAGATCCCGAGGAGAATCCCCAGTGACTTCCCAAACTATCCTACTGTGTGGCTACATTTTTGGAGATGATGTTATTTGAGTGTTTGATCTTTTTAGTTTTATTATTTGGGACTTACACTTGCATAATACCTGATTATGCAAATAACCCGCAGAGATATGAGGGTTTACGTCGTATCACACGACAACCTCGGAACCTAAGGCGGGTTAGGACTTACGCTACACAACATGGTTGTACAGAGCCTAAAAAGGGAGTTTGAGGATTTACGTCACGCTAGGCGAGCTACCTCGAAATCCTATGAGTTGTTATTATGCTAGGAAGAGATAATGTTGAAGACCTTGTTGCTCGCTCCAAGCTCCTCGTCGTGCTGCCCACAAAGTTGGATCCAAGCTCTTGTCGTCGCGATGGCTCCAGAGTTAAAGTGTTTGAAAATTGTAGTTTATATTTCACAGTTTTGGTGTCAAAGTTTGGTTTTGCATATAGAATAATCAAATTGCAGGTAAATAAAAGATACTTGAAAGGTAAACTGCAATAAAGTAAAATGTTGTAAAAAAAAAACTGTAAAAACGTACCTGGACACCTGCTACTGTTGTATTATTAATGTTGCGAGCATAGCATGATTTGCAGCAGATCTTAATAAACTTGCAACAAAATTAAATAAAGCAAGAAAACCCAGCATGAAAGTCATAAAAACGAGTAGTAAAAAAAATCACAAGCAAAAGAAACATATACCCACATATGAAAGATCAGGACTGGGTATAAGACATTGGTAGAAGTGGGGGCTCAGAGCTGGGCTGTGTGCTTCCCGATCTTGAACAGGAGTTACCGACCCGACAATCTACAGAAGACAGTCCTTAACCTCAATCCAAGTGACTAGCCGTGGACCTTTATAAATTTTCAGAGAAAGATTTTCATGCAAAAGTTATTATTTAAGTCTTTTTTTTATGCAAAGTTCTTTTTTACATGCAAAAGGGATTTTTATTTTATTTTCGTAAATATTTTTGTAAAGCCGTGTAGTTCACAGGTTAGTCACTCTAATCGTGCTAGAACTACTGACAACCTAAGAGCGTCGGGGCAACAATCCCATCAAGAGTCAGCGAATAGTATCCTCGATCCTTTCCTCTCTCTTATAGAAGGTCCTCGAGGTAGGAGATAATATTCTAATAATCCCACTTCGTATCCCTCGTTTAAGCACACATAAGCAATGACATCATCGCCCTCGCCACTTAGACCCTAGACTTATCCTAGTCCGATGATTCATATGTGGCATTAACAAATTTTCCCAATTGCCAGGAGGATTTGAGTGTAATATCCAAGCTCAAATCCCGGTGCATTGGGTTTCATTATAGGTTAAGTCATTGAGGGAATTTCACTGTTGATTTAATTAAGGAAGCATTGGTCGAGTCTCGGTGCATCATGTCTAGTGTCTTAGTCAGTTTGTGAATTAGGGTCAAGTGTCTAGTTTCACTGTGCATTCGAGGATTAGGTGAATAGGCTCTTACCTAAGGTAGGTTCTTAAAGTCTTAGGAGGTTACACTGCAGAGATTAGGTAGATGGGCCCTCACCTAGGGTGTACTCCTAAAGTTTAGGAAGTTTATGTTGAGAATTAGGTGGTTGGACTCTCACCTAGGGTGCACTCCTAAAATCTCGGAAGGCTATGCTGAGAATTAGGTGGCTGGACTCTCACCTAGGGTGCACTCCTAAAATCTAGGAAGCCTATGCTGAGGGCTAGGTGAATGGACTCTCACCTAGGGTGTGCTCCTAAAACTCTAGGAAGCCTACATTGAAGGCTAGGTGAATGGACTCTCACCTAGGTGTGCTCCTAAAGTCTAGGAAACCTACATTGAAGGCTAGGTGAACGGACTCTCACCTAGGGTATGTGTCTAAGCTCTACAAAGCCTACACTGA
>NEWO01000026.1:835731-859472 GCA_003013225.1 Phalaenopsis aphrodite
TTTTTTAAATTTTATTATTCAATTATCGGTCATGCTATCACTTAACTCATTTATTACATTGTCTCTTATTATATTTTAGCCAAAAGCTTCATTAAGTTAGTTTTAACTAAAAAAGTTTGTGCTTGATCCTATACTTGAGCATATGATTGGATTACAATATTGGAGAAATCATGATGAAAAATAGTTATATAAATTATTTTTAGGATATAACAGATTTGCTTGTTTTGATGGAATGAGTCTACTGTGAGTTTATATAGTCCTTAGTTTGATTTGTATCTAGCTCATTTTTATTTTTCATTTTTTTTCTTGATTGATTTGGTAGCATAATGATGACGGGAAACTTTAATGGGTTTGAAATTGGTTGAATTTGTTCTCTATATTGTAAAATAGATCAAATTAGTTCATTTTCATGATCTGAAAGAAGCCTTTTAAGGTCACTTCTCTACAAAGTTGATTTGGAAAAAAATATTTTGGATAATTTTCGAGTGACCCTTTAAACATTGGTGGAGATAGAGAAGATTGAGTGAAGGAGATGAATATTCTTGTGGTGGAGGGGCAGATAAATAAAGTCCAATGTATAAACTTCAACTAGAAGGAAGAATGCCAGAGCGAGCGAGCGAGCGAGAGAGAGAGAGAGAGAGAGAGAGAGAGAGAGAGAGGTATCCACATTGTAGGAAGAGTGGCGGAGGGAGGGCAGACAGGTGAAAATTGCTGTCAATGAAAGGATAAGAGCAGTGGACCTTGGTATACACAAATATGATGGAGGAGGATAGGTTTCTACATGATATGAAGGTGTAACACAGAATTAATTTTCATCCAGTAAAAGAAAAATATCATTGAAATGTACTATTTTAATTCAATTCTGCAATTTACTAATGACTTTCGCTGTTTCTCTTTAATTGTTAAATAGGGAGGGGGTTGGAAAGTTGTTGCAAGTTTTGAAGGAAACTTTCCTAACAAGATCAAGCAACTTCCACTTGATAAGCACTTTGACATTAACAATGTTAAGAGGGTAATGTAAAAATCCACTTCCATCTCAATTCTGATCACATACATAATGTTATTTCTAATTTTTGCTTTCTAGTTTTTCTTACATTTTAGGTTGTGTTAGAAGCTGATGGCTATCAACCATATCTTATTTCTCCGGAGAAAGGTTTAAGGTCATTAATTAAGGGAGTCTTGGAACTTGCAAAAGAACCTTCACGTCTTTGTGTGGAGGAGGTGAGTTTGAAGCATGTAGTTTTATCTAGTAGTTTAAGCATGATCTTTAACTATTTGAATTGTACAATTTACTGTAGTTCATTTCACCCTTTTTTTTATCATGTATAGTTTCTGCATACGTGCAGTCTGCTACCTTATGATGTTGCTTTTATCATTGGTAGACAACATAAACATGTTCTCTTAACTTTCTGCCTATGCTTAATATGTTTATATTTGCATTTCTGAGTTTTATTTCACCAGACCTTTCTTTCTTTCTTCCACCTCTCTCTTTCTATTTCTTGCTGGCCCATCTCCCTCTTGGTCCACCTTCTCCCTTTCTCCCTCCTACTCTTTCTTGCTTCCCTGTCCTCATCAACCCTTTTCTCTCCCTACCTTCTCCCTAGTTCTTTTCTATCTTCCTTTCTTCTCCCTAAACCCTATTTTCATAATATCTCTCATTTTATCTCTCTTCTTTCTATGTGGATTGGATTGACAAAATAGCAATAAAAATCTTATTCTGCCACCTCTGTTTTCAAAGCTCCTCCCCTTCCATCATGTTAAAAAATTCCCTATCTTAAAAAAAAAAATCATTCTCTCATGATTCTGGTGTGAAATTTCTTTTCTTCTATATTTATGATGATCAGTGAAGTGCACCTCTGAAACATACAATCTGACGGTCTTCTGTTCGGCTGAAGTATGCGTGCAATGAAATACTTGACCTAAATATATTCAACATTAATTTTATGATAGTGGTTTGTGATTTAAATCTCGAATTACTGTTATTATCATCATCACTAGTACAATTTCTCAACTAAATGATTGAATGGGTTTCTCAGCATAATTATTAAGTTGATCTTCATCTTCTATTGGCTCCCGTTTGGTGCAAAACCTAATCTGGGTTTCATCGGACCCTTATTTTCTAGTGTTCAGTTATGTTTTATTTGAGATGATGATTATGGTGCTTTTTTTTTTAAACATGCATGCTGTGTTATTTTGTAAACTTTTCCTTTTTAGGGTGTGCATTAAGATTTTGTGTATCATAATTTTCTTTTCCTTCATTTTGCAATGATTTTGACGAGCAGGTGCATCGAGTTTTGATAGATATAGTTTCTGCAGCTGCGAATGCCACACCAGGACTTGGGAAATACCCTCCATTCAAGCGTGAGGTTATATTGTATATGTTTAGATCTCTTTTTCAAGTTCATTTTTAAATTATTTAGGTTACAGTGCTGTCGTTTCTAACCATGAAGATGTTATACTGCTCTTTTTTCAAGGTTATTGCAATTGCAACAAATGCTTTAGAAAATTTCAGAAATGATGCCAAAAAAATGGTTGTTGCATTAGTTGATATGGAGCGTGCATTTGTTCCTCCTCAACACTTTATCCGCTTAGTGCAGAGAAGGTAGTTTACTTCAGATGCATGCAGAACTTGCATTTTATTAAACCTGGCCATCGTTTTGGTGCTGCATACTCTCCTTTTTTTTAAACAAATACTTTTTTTTTTTTTTGGTTTTTGGTTCTTGGTTCCTATATTAGGAAAATTTGCTGTATTGAGATGTTTAGAGCTATTAACTTTGTTACTATGCTGTTTGGTTGTTGCGGAACAATTTCTAGATGCTTAAAATGTTATTGTTTTGTTTGAGCTATCTCAAGTTGTTTTGTTCCTCCCATGTAAACTATTGAGATTACTAGTTTCCTTTCAAGTTTTAAATTTCCTTATTTTGAATTTGTTGCATGCTCTCTATGATGCATATTTGCTTAAGCAGGATGGATAGACAGCGGCGTGAAGAAGAACAGAAGACCAGATCTTCTAAGAAGGCTCAGGAGGCTGAACATGCTATTCTAAACAGAGTTAGTTTTTCCCTTTCTTTTTGCTAGATGCGTTTTGCTATATGTACATTTATGTCATTTGATACCCACACTATTTAAACAATGACCTGATTGGTTAGCTGCTTATTTATTTTTGGGTGTATTTTAAAGCTTCGTTGTTTTCTATTGAAACATTAATAATATATAGGCAACAAGTCCTCAACCTGGAAACCAACAGTCGGGTGGTAACTTGAAGTCAATGAAAGAAAAGTCCAGTTCAGAGAAAGATAAAGATGCAAAAGAAGGTTCAAGTTTGCAGGTTGCTGGGCCTGGTGGAGAGATAACAGCAGGCATATTTCCTTGACTTAAAATTTTCATTTAGCCTGACAGATCATCTTTTCTGGCCTAGTCTTGTATATCCTATATGAACCTTTTTTTGTTGCAAATTAATGGCGTGATGAATAAGCATGTTCAAAACTAAAATTTGAAGTTAAATATACAAAATATTCTAGTTTGAGGAAATGGAAGCCAGAATGAGAATATGTTGTTTTATTTGCGTTTATTCTTGTGGCTGTAAGCGCTACGGTGATGGATAAAATTTCTGAGAATCTTTAAGATTGTCTAATTTAATCCTGGTGACAATTCCAACAAGTTTATCCTGGCATGTAACACGTTTACAGAAATGGGATTTCTGTTTTTTCTGCGTACTGTTAATGATTCGGAGAGAGGTATCGGAACTGGTTCAAATTTAATCTGTTGATCTGTATGGCACAAAGTTTTAAATAACATGTTATCCAAATTGCACGTCTGATTCCTGTGCAGGTGGTCATAATTTGTCTATAATTGCTTTTAACATCATTAAGGTGCTTAAATCACCCGAATCTAATCTGAAGTGGTTGTACTTACTATGGCGCATAAATTAAACATCCCTCTCAAATCTTTCTTTTTCTTATTCTTGCAGGTTTCCTTTTAAAAAAAAGTGCAAAGACAAATGGCTGGAGTAGACGTTGGTTTGTTTTAAATGAGAAAAGTGGCAAGGTTAGTATCCTCTTGTTCACATTGATTATTGAAACTAGTGCTGAAAATGCCTATTATTCTAGTTAGGCATCTTGAACTTGGACATAATGTGTTTGGTTTTCCTTTTTGATTAGCTTGGATACACCAAGAAGCAAGAGGAGAGACACTTTCGTGGTGTCATCACTTTGGAGGTATGATCGGTGTTTAGACTTTTTTACTGTCACACAATCATAGGTACACCCATGCTACAAATTCACACTATGATAATGTACATTCTCCCTCTGTCTCTCTCTTCTCTGTCCTTTCTTTTTCTCTTCTTTTCTTCATCATTATGGATTTTTCAGGCCATTTTATGCATTTTGGTATTAAGCGTATTTGCTGTCTTGTTATGTACCATACATGCTTGCATGTGTTTGCAGGTGAGTGCTTGCTGGGTGGGAGTTAAAAGTTATTTAATATTCTTAAAAAAATAGTGGAGGCATTTACATACCATAGTTCTTATATTGTCATGACTCAACCTGGGACTTGGACTTAACCAAGGTGGGAACAGCCAGTCGGACAATATTAATAAAAATTTCTAATTTTAATTTCTATCATTATGAATTAATGATCCAAAAGTAAATGAAAGAGTCACCTCAAAAGAGAAATTAAGCTAAAATAGTTTTAAATTTACATTAGGTCAGGTTGTCCGCGTCTTCTATAAATAATTTTCCTTCTATTATTCGTTCTTTAATCAAATAAATAAACCCAAAATGTTAGTTTAAAACAACAATGAGCTTATCAAAGCCAATTAATACTCATATTTGTAGACTATAGTAACACAGTGAGAAAGAAAACAATAGACATGCCAGATAAACTACTAATAAATCAATATAAAACATTTGATAGTTTATGAATATGATCTTTCATGATATTCCATAACATCTAAGGTGTTTTATTATATCAATAATATGTCTATATTATTTTATATCTGTACAACTATCACAAGAGCAACATCTAAAAATTGTACTAAGTAATGTACTTTAACATCAATATTCTTTCAATTTACATGCATGAGTGCCTTAGCGTTCCCATGCTACTAGCATAGAGTCTGCAGATACAAGTAGTACATATAGTCCATATCATTCATGTGCTCATCTCATTCAATATATATATATATATATATATATATATCATTAACTATTGTACGCAGTTACGATGGTCACGATTCCAGCTCTGCTAGGGTTTGCGACTAGATGGCGGCGCGGGTTATCGGGCGGCATGGCTCGATCTTACGCTGGCGTGACCGCCGACGACGTTGGTGACGCTGGTAAACAATATTGTTCCTATGCCAGCGTGACCGTAGATGACGTTCCAAATTTTCCTTCTGTCTTCTATGACTCACTCGCACTCGGCTTTGATTATGCTTTCGTTCGACGTCCTGGCCGGAAAGGGGTTAAGCTGGCTCTCTTCCTCTCTGATGACGAGAATGACGAACTCGCTTCTTCCTGCCGTTTACATCTGGTAGGAAAATTTCTGTATGGGTATCCTAAAATGGAGTTCCTTCGAAAACATTTCGAACTGATGAAGCTTACCGGAGATTGGAAGATAGGACCTTTGGATGGAAGACACATTTTAATTCAGTTGTCCAACAAGGAGGATTATACGTGTCTGCTTGCTAGGCGTATGGTGTAGTTTTAGGATTGTGAAATGAAAGTCTTGAAATGGTCTGCTAATTTTGATCCCAAAGCTGAGCCTCCGATTATCCCTGTTTGGCTTCGGTTCCTAGGTTTGAAAGTACATCTTTTCAACCATGAAATTTTGTTCTCCTTGGCTGCTATATTCGGGAGACCCCTTAAATTAGATGCTCCTACCTATAATCTCACGAGACCGACTATGACTAGAGTTTTAATCGAACGAGATGTTACCTTACCCCCACCTGATGAGGTTTGGATTGGATCGGCTCATAATAAATACTGGCAGCATGCTTTATTAGAACAACACCCTCTTGTTGTACTCACTGTCGAATGTTTGGCCACAGTCAGAACCAATGTTTCAAGCTACATCCTGAGTTGAGGAAAGGGGGAAATATAAAACAGTTACATGCTGAGCAGGTGCCTTTGCTCCCTGTGGAAAATGCTGTGGTTACTCCGGCAATTGCTATGGCTGCCGCCCCCCACCCAACTGTTATCCCTTCGGTCCAAACCGAGGGAAAGCATGTTGGGCGTGCCATGCAGGTCATACGTGCTCCCCCGTCTACTATTTTGAATACTGAGAGGGCTCGATTATCATCAGCCTCTCTCCCTGATGCTTTGAATATTGATAATAATCAATATCCTCTTACCTCTACTGCTATTTCCTTGGTTGGGAGAACTGAGCAGGTGTTACCTGTTCCGGATCCTCCTATCATTTCTATTTCTGAGGGGGCCCGGTCCTTCTTCGGCCTCTCTTTCTGACGCTTTGAATACTGATTATAATTCTCTATATTCTCATCATTCTGATGCCCTATGTGATACTCCTTTGGAGGATAATTCTAAAACATTAAGGGATGAATGACATGTTCAAAAGTATCGTCGGAGGAATTATAGTGGCGAAGAGGATGTGCAAAAACATAATAATGGGAACACTTTGTTGGATATGAATCACTACTTTTCAGATGGAGAAAATGGACGGACCCGTACTAGATCTTCTAGGAAGGGTCATATGTCTACTCATATTTAACGTCCTAATTGGGAATATCAGGGGAGTTGCGGATTGTCATTCTCTTGGTGGACTCAAGTTAATGATAAGGATTCATAAGGTCGGTATCTTTGCTATTTTGGAACCATTTGTCTCCTCTCCGGATGATCGCATTTTGGGTGAATTTAAAAACTTTTCTTTCTTTGCTAATTGCTCTAACAAGATTTGGTTGTTTTGGCTAAAACATATCACAGTAGATGTCCTTATTGATGATAGATAGTTTGTGCGCACTTTCTTTTCTATGGATGTTTTATCTGGATGTCTCACTTTTGTTTATGTCGGGACTACTAATGCTGCTAGATATGATCTTTGGCACAAACTATCTGATATATGTGCCTTAATCCCCCAGAATTGGATGGTTGGAGGTGATTTCAATATGATGATGCATGATTCTGAAAAATTGGGTGGTCGAAGAATTGACACCACTTTAACTGATAAATTCAATGAAGTTTTGGATTTGACTGACATTTCTGATTTGGGTTTTGTTGGTTCTAAGTTCTCTTGGAAAAGGGGAAAGCTTTTTGAACGCCTAAATAGGTGTTTTGCTAATCAGTTGTGGATTTTCTCTTATGGTTTTTCGCAAGTTTAGCATCTTTGCAGATCTGGGTCTGATCACAACCCCCTTCTTTTTTCCTTTGATTACTTCAAAAAGGTTTCCACCTATCACTTTCGTTATCTAAACGTCTGGGCTAGACATGATGACTTTTTGCGAGTCATTGCTACTAATTGGAGATGTGAGGAGGTGGGCAATGCATGGTTCACTCTTTGGAAGCTGCATAAAAAGGTGGCTGTTGCTCTAAGATCTTGGAACTGGGATGTCTTTGGTGATGTTCATGCTAGAGTTAAGAGAGCTGAGCAGAGGGTCAGTCTCCTACAGGCTCTTGATGAATCTTCTGATGATATTATTCATGACTTACAGGAGGCTAATAAAGAATTACTGGAGGCCTTCCTTTGGCAAGAAGAATTGTGGCAACAAAAGGCTGGGGAACCCCACTTCTCTCAAGGTGATAGAAACACTAAATACTTCCATGCTTGCATTAAACAAAGACGAGCCAATAACACTATTGTGAGGATTAAAAATGATGAGGGGAGCTGGATTCCTGGGGATGAGGAGATTGAGGAAAGCGTTGTTCTTTATTTCTCTAAACTTTTTGAGTTTCATGAGACTTTGGGCTCTATTGATGCTTCCTTATTTGATGATGTACGTCATCACATGGTTGATCTCGATCTCTGTGGTATTCCCTCGGATGAGGAAACTTCTGGACATTAATTGCAACAAGGCCCCTGGGCCTGATGGTTTCACCTCTGCTTTCTATATTAAATGCGGGAGTATTGTTAAGGATAAGGTGGTGGAAGCTATCTAGAGTTTCTTTAAGGGGGAGAACCCTGGAAATTATTTATCTGTCGGTACTATCGTTCTTATTCCCAAAAACACTCAAAAAAGCTCTTGGGACCATTTTAGACCTATTTCTCTGGCTTCTGTCATATCTAAAGATAATAAGTAAAATTTTGGTCAAGCGTATTCAACCTCATCTTCACAAATTAATTTCCTTGAATCAATTTGCTTTTATTCAAGGGTGAGGGATCACGGATAATATTATGCTTTACGCAGGAACTCATCTTGGATATTAAAAAAAGTAGATGGGGAAATATGGTCACTAAATTGGATATTCGCAAGGCCTATGATTTCGTTAGGTTGGAGTTTATCTTGAAGGTGCTTAAAGCTAGGGCTTTTCCCAAGATTTTTGCAAAATTATTCTTTCATGGCTCCATTGCAATAAATATAGCATACTCAAGGCTTCTTTAGTGCTGGGCGTGGGATAAAACAGGGTGACCCTTTATCCTCTACTATTTTCATTTTATTATTTAATTATCTTTCTCACCTTTTAAATACTTTTTTGAGGAGAAACCCCACTTTGCATTACGCTCATAAATCCAATATGTTGGTAACACATTTAGCGTATGACGATGATATGATATTGTTCTCTAATGCTAGCAAAAAAGCGGTGAGAGATATTCATAGTTTAATTGTGATCTTCCAGTCTGTCTCTGGTCTCCTTTTTAATGCCAATAAATGCAATTTATACATGGGAAATATGATCAATCATTATAATGCGTGCTGGATTGCCAATTTTACTGGATTATCTATTTCTACCCTTCCACTTAAATATCTGGGGGTCTTCTTACTTAAAGGAAGGAAGAGGCGAATTCAGTTTGATGAGGTGATGGAAAATGTGCGGAATTTTGGATTGAAAAAATAATTTCATTTCTTTTGGGGGTAGAATTATGTTATTAAGGAGTATCTTACATTCTCTTCCTTTATATACTCTTTAAGTTTTCCAACTCAAGAAAAACACTCTTTTGAGCCTCGAAAGATGTTTCAATAAGCTTTTAAGGGTGGGGAATCATTCAGGTAAAAGATGGATGTCTTGGAAGAATATTTGCAAACCCCTCTATGTTGGTGGTTTGGGTTTCAAATCTCTGCACCATATTGCTGATATTAATGTTTTTAAACAATAGTTTAATTTTCAGAAAGGTGATTCCTTGTGGGCCATTTTCATGCATGAGAAATATTGTCACTCCTCTCATCCGACATTGATCAATTGGCGGTTGGAGATTCCAATATGTGGAAGGTTGGCATGTGGTTTGACACTATTGTGAATCTAGAGCGGAATCTTTTGCTTAACACTATGATTTGCTATCCGGATCGAAAATAGAAACATTTTTTACAAGTCTACCCTTACATTATATGTTGGTTTATGTGAATGGCTCGTAATGATATTATATATGAGAGTAAAGCCATTCAGAATAGGATGATCTTTACTAATATTATTGCCTATATTAATAAGCTTTGGAGGACGGGTAATGCTAAACAAAGCTTCTTTTCGGGCATTTACTATTTTCTTTCTATGGGACCTGAGGTCATGGCTGAGAGATCTCTTCTTCTCCCAGTTTTGGTGAGATGGAGACCTCCTCCCAGGAGTTGGGTAAAGTTTAACACAGATGGAAATTGGAAATTTAACAGTGCGGGCTGTGGGGGCATTGCTAGGAATTTTGCTGGGAATTGTATTCTCTTCTTTCCCTCCCCCTCTTACGCTGACACTCCTATGGTGGCGGAGGCTTGGGTCATCTTGATGGCTGACATGATAGCTCACTCTCTTAGTTGACATTTTATTATCTTTGAAATCACATCTTGGTTGACATTTTTTCAATGGTGCTGAGGCCCCTTGGGATATCCTCTATTATATTAAGAGGATTAAAAACTTAGTCTCTAATATGAATGTGATATTGAGTTTCAATTATTGGGAGGGAAATCAACCCTCAAATTGGCTTGCTATTTTAGGTAGCGCCACTAGTAACTGTTGGGTGGGATCTGATCCCCCCTCCTTTAAACACTTTGTTTGTTGGTGACAAGATTGATGCTCTATCTGTTCGTCGGGATGTCTCCTCTTAGCTTGTTATTATCTGTTTGGTGGTATGATTTGGCCCTGGATTTCATTGGGGCTGTTCTTATATTTCCTTTCCTACTTTGGGTTCGATTGGCTCTCGGTTGGGGCGGTGGTTGACACTCACCTTATATTTATGGCAGTACTTACTTTTGGTTTTGTGGTACTTTCTTTGGGTGCCAGCTTTTGCATTTGAGTTTACGGGTTTTATTTTCTTCATTAACTCAATCTCTACTTTCACGGGTCTTCTTTCTTTCCTTTGTCATTATTACTGCAGGTTTTCTTTCGTGGAACTCAGACGCTTGTGATGATGTTGCCGCCTGGAGCTCTTCACTCGGTCTTTGTGTTTTTTCTTAATTTTTTAGTGTACATCTTTTGTGGGGTATACAATTACTTTGATATACTAGATTTAATGTTTTTTTGGGTACACTTTTTCCTTTTTATCCTTTTAGTGTGGAGTTGTAATGTGGATAAATGAACCCCTAGGATTTTTATTTTATTTTTAGACGGGGATCCTTATTCACTCCCTCTTTTTGTACTTTTAATTTATATTAACACGTAGGGAGCCACGAGATGTTTTTTCTCTTATATATATATATATATATATATATATATATATATCATTAACTAATGCATCATAGTAGGTAATTACATGTACATATGACATGATGACAATGTGACCAATAAAGAAAAATGAATATTAATCAACATAAAGCTTGTACAAGTATTGATAGATTACTAATAAACAATAGTTGAGAAGAAACAAAAAGCTACCATTGGTTAAAAATATGAGTACTCAATTACTGACGATTCTCTTGCCCATCATTCTCTTCACTTATCTTCATTGAAAATCTATAGTCAAATGCATAAATAATTTTTATTAATTTTTTATATATTAATCTTGTTGTTAGAAGATAATTTGTCTCTATTTTACCTTTCGTGTATCATATAACAATGATCATTATTATATTAATTCACATTAAACTCTTTATATGTAACATTAGTTCTTAGATTTAAATTTCTTTTCGTTTTATTATTTTCTGATTTTCATTTGAAAAAAAAATTGTATTAATATTTTTATATAAATTCAATTTAATAGAAAAATAGAACTTAAATATTTAAATTGTAAATCAAATCTTTATCTTATATCTCAATTTTGGTCTTACCCGCACATAAGCCAATCCCTGTTCACGATCGATGCACGAGCTGCTTGATGCTTCTGTTTTTGTGCTTTTGATGCCTTCGGTTTCAACGCTTCTTTTTCTATTCTTCCTTTTTTCTTCTCCTTCTCCCTTGGTTCAGCTCGGTTGATCGCACATAGAGCCACTACCTTCTTCACCTCCTTTTCCTCTGATTGGTTAGTGCACGAGCTCTCCTCCTTTCACACTGGAGCTGCGAGTTGCTCGACGCTTGTGTATTTTGTCTTCTTCGCACAACTCGCCTTGAAGTCTAGAAAACTCCTTCCTTCAGCTAGGGTCTGTCTTCTCCCACTTGGAAACCATTGAAGCTGCTTTGTCACCTTTGCCTGAACGATGTTTCCTTGGCTCCTTTCCTCATTGGCAAGTTTTTCTCTTTTTTCCTTTTTTTTTCTTTTGCCGCGGCCTCTTCCTCTTCTTTTCCTTCTCTCGTCTTGATCGCTTTGAGTCTCCTTTGCTTTAAAAGGATACTTCTTTTTAAACAAAAACTATTGTGGTGTTTCATTCTCACCTGAAATGACTGTATTGGTTGAAATTTCTATTAATACTAACATTCATATTCACATGTAGACCACTCAAAGCTTTAATAACACATAAAAATATTATCATTTACCTTCTTAAATGTGAAATATTGTTTTTCATGCATAGGTTTATGACAGTGTCATAAATGTAAATATCAAACTTTTGTTGTTAGATATGTAAATACATAAGAATTGTGTGGTATTTATGTAAATTTCTCAAAATATTGTTGAAGGCATTTAGTTTGTCTCAAGTTCTAACTAGTCTTCATCGTCTTCATAGCTCTGGTTGCACGTGTGATTAATTTTCTTGATGTGATGCCATAGTAAGCTCTACGATATTAGAGTTTCGATTTGAACTACTTACAAGGTTGTTATGACTTACGAGTGATATCGCATTTGGAGAAAATTTTAGCTGGTTAATTCACTTTTGTTGCATTTTATAATATATTTGCAAGATATAGGATCTCTTTATGATATTTATGGATTTTAGGTGATTGAATCATACCCGTCTATCTTCTCCATGATTAAATTTCTTGCCAACCAAATAAATGTAATACTTTCAGTCATTGTTTGGTATAATTATATGTTTATATCTGGTCCCTGAATCATTAAAATAATCTTGTTAATATCAATTTAATCCCATGACTGGTACTAAATCTACAGGAGTGCAACATTGATGAGGTGCCTGATGAAGAAGAAACTTCTAAAAGTTCGAAAGACTCGAAAAAGGCAAATGGACCAGATTCTAAAAGCTCAGCCCTTGTTTTCAAGATAACCAGCAAAGTTCCATACAAAACTGTTTTGAAAGGTTTCTATCTATTAAATTCTTTGTTCTTTTGGTTCAGTGATACTATAGCATTTACTAGTCTTAAATTTATTGTATTACAGCTCACAGTGCTGTGTTGCTAAAGGCTGAGAGCCTGAGCGACAAAGTTGAGTGGATGAATAAGATTAGAAAAGTTGCTTATAAGGGAAATCTTGCCAAGGATATGCCAGGTTCTGATATTGGATCTTTGAGACAAAGCCATTCAGACGGTTCACTAGTGAGTATTGATTTATTGATTGTTACCTGTGTTTAATTGCATCTTGTGATGGAATAGTATTATTATTTCTAGTTGTGGAATTCATTCTATTTTTATAATTAATTTTCTTTTTTCTCTGTTTATATTTTTAAACTGAAAGTTTTGAAAGAAAAGAAAGCTTCAAATAATTGTTTACTTATTTCTTAGAACTAGGCATTTTTAGCATAACTCTTGAAATGGTGTCCGCCTTTATTTGGAAGCAGTAAGGAGGTTGTGTATGACTGGAAATAAAATGTGGAGTGGAGAATGTAAGTAGCGGTGATGGCAAGTGGTCGATGGACGCTTTGTGATCTTGAATGACCAAAACTAGGGAACCAATTTGTTAGGGTTTAGAGATCTTGTGCAGTGGTTAGTGTGGGTTTAATAATTGCAATATAGATTGTGGAGAAATAGGTATGAAATTCAGGTTGACTAATTTTGAAAACATAATAATAAAAAAATTGAATCCAAATGTAATTTAATTTCCTAGTTAAATTGTCTGCTTGTTTTTTTCTCTTCTGGACTTGTGTTTTTGTCTATGAACTTGTAAATAGGCAATATCCTTTGAGGAAATATTTGCGTACGTATTACACACGCAGAGTTGTGTGCGTAATGACCCCGCAATAACCTCCGCTTCGTGGTTATTATGGGGTTTTTGAGAGGTTATTGAGGTATTAATTCAAATAACCTATAACCATAATAACCTTTCAATAACCTTCGCAGGTTCTATTTAGAAGTTATTCATAGGTTATTATGGAGGTATCGCTGGGTTAATGGAGAACGCACGCAGAGTTGAGTGCGTGTAAACGTACACAAATATTTCCCTATCCTTTGGGGGTGCATTATTTGCACTTCTTCAATATCTTGCAAATTTTGCTACATCACTTATGCTTTTTTTAACATGATTAAATCGATGCTCTCTTTTATAGTTTGAAACATTGTTACGTGTTTCCTGTCTTTGTTAGACATGCTACTATCTATCTATATGCATATAATGTTTGAGTGAGTTTTATCTATATCCATTTTGTTTTTTTAAGAGCTTGACTTCCTTATTTGGTATTTATTTTTGCATAAAAAATTAAGTTAACCATCAATTATTCTTTTACGCATAATAAGTTAATTTCATGCCTTGTGCCAAGAAAAAGCTTTATCTACTTTTTGAAAAAAAAAATGATAAGAATTGGAGGATAGATTAGTATTTTTGTGTATAATTTGTACGATTCTAGGAAGACGTTTAATAGGAAATATACAAAATTAGGGACTAAAAAATAGTTATGTAATTAAGTACAATAGGAAAAGCCATATGAATTGGTGAGACAACATCAATGAACCCATAAATCGGTTAGGTGGCCAACCTTATTGATCCATGTGATCATTGATGATACCGGAGTTAACCTAAATCATAATTGGAAAAATAAATATTATTACTAAAAATAAATTGATGATTATAATTAAACACACTTGAAAGAGAAACCAGAACAAAACAAGACACAAACTCATACTAGGGTTTGATCTGGGGGTGGTGGAGGTTGGTTAGGTGGGTGGGGAGTAGTGGTAGGAGGTTGAAATGGAGTGTGGATTGTTGGGACAGCATGAGGGATGGAATTGCGTTGGCTGTGAAGCAGAGGGCCTAGAACGTCAGCATAAGCCAAGGGTAGGGTTGGGGCAGCGAAGGACAGGGTTGTGAACTACAAGACAACAAGAGGAGTGCTGTCCCAGGATTGCGATAGCGAGGGGAATGGCTGAAATGAAAGCAATAGGTGGCTTGGTGGCGGGATTATAAGAAAAAAACAGTAAGGCTGTTGTCTTGGGCAATTGAAGCAAGTATGAAGGGCTGAAGAACGGTCAAAAGAGAGAAGCGAGGGAGGGAAGAGGGGCTATAGGGAAGATGGGGGACCTGGACTGCCAGGGCAGTGAAGAGGATGGAGGGGAAGACAATGGCGATGGCTGGACAAGTTGCAGAGGAGTTGGGTAAAGATAAATCACCATCTCAGACGAGTTACAGTCGGAACACCTTCCTGCCTTTGGATACAACCCTAAATGGGAAATCTTAGATACCAGTGGTTGTCCTGATAGAAAACACCATAAGAACTGACTTCTAAATCCTGATACAACACATATATATCGAAAATAATTAAAATAGAATAAAAGATAATATAAAAGAAAGCATTAAAAAATGGAATTGTTTTGGTTTCTCAGCTTTTGTCTCCCGTTTCTTGTAATTTTGAATCCTACGATACTTTAGCAACTATAGTACTGTAAAAAATTTGCACGGGAAAGCTCCCTAATTACCCATAGTTGGTGGTGCTTCGGCCTCATTCATTGAAGCTTTTATTTGTACATTGAAAGTAGCAGAGTTGTTGTAATCTTCTAAGATTGAGGGGTCATCAACTGCGGTTTGAGAAACCCTAGATCCCTTTGACGACTACACATACCCCAAAGCACCTAAAGAGTTTTCCCCACTTGCAAGCAAAAATTCTTATTGGTCCAACCATGACGCGGGGCTTGCCCTTCCAGATATAGGCGCGCGCGCCCCTTTTCACTGTGGTTGAAGCGGCCAACACTTCAGCCTGCTGGACCGGCCTGGACAGGGGCCGGTTGGACCGGTCCCTGCTTCCGCTTGTTAGAGTAGGATTAGTTGCCCGTGTTGGTCCTATTCATGGAATTACCGCTTTCACTTCTTCTGCCCTCTCCTACCTATGCAAGCCTTGCCATAGGGGAACTCCTTCCTATTTTGCATCCCTTTCCTTCATAGTTCCTTACTCCTTTAAATGTTGCCTCTTTTATCCACTAACTTCAAATATAAATGTGTTTGCTTGCCTAAGTTAGTTGATTGATTGTTGAATTCAGATTGCCGACACCGACGTTGTTCCCATCGTGGGCTATATCCGATCGCGAGTAAGTGCTTCAGCTGTTCCTCGATTAGGTGGTGACCATCTCAGCTGTGCTCCAATTGTAGCTTAGCCCCGACGAGGCATTTATCTTCCCTTTATGCCCGCTTCCAATGCTGCCAACACTTTTCTGCTTCCGCAACCCCTCTCCCACGGCTGCCAGCATTGCTCCTTCCTCCTGAACCCCCTTCAGTTGCTGTCCTCCTCTGTGACCACCTACCGGTAGCCCTTCCAGCAACTCTTTGCCCCCTGGCCGGTCCTTCCGGTAGCTGCCCAAACTTCCCGCCGCCTCCTAGCCGACCTCTCCAGCCCTCCCCACCCCACCTATCCCTACTACAACCCATACCACCCCCAACTCTTGTTGCTGCCCCCACCGACCGTTGTAGCTCTGACAGGAGCCCGTGTGTTGTGTCCTTTGATTATGCTTTAGCGTCGTTGTGTTTGTCATCGTTATTTCTTATTTTCAAGAGTCGTGGTTGTAACTGTCAGAATTTCAACAATAATATTTTTGTTTCTTTTATGGCTCAAGTCTTCTCCGGTATCAAACCATCTAAGGGGACCATACTGAGCGGAACGGGAATTTTAGGCAAAGAGTATTCTGTTGAATTCTTCAAAAGCAATCCAAGGTTGGTTCCAACCCGATCTGAGGTGAGAATAATTTAAATCTTCTTGAATGGTGGCGGTTAGAGTGGTAAACTAGAGAACAAGATGTCCTGAAACTCTCTGTAGTGGCTGTCTTGTGTCTGCTACTGTCTCTTCTCGTGATCCTTTGTCATCACTAGTACTGATCCTCACAATGCTTTTTTGTTGGCAAGGGCACATGTAATCTCGAACTTCGAATAAGGTATAAGGTCTATGAGCTTCATCTTTGTTGAATGAGTAGGTATTCTTGTACCCATCATGTTGAGTCACGATCATATTGTTACGGTCTCCTTAGCACAAAGTGGCAGACATCCATGGTTACCACATCGTACCATGCGGCTTCCAATAGTTGGTTCCCAATCAAAAACTCTATGAGATACCTCTTTCAATGCTAATCCTATTCTCCTTCTTCAACCATGTTAGAGACTATGGTTGAGGATGTTTCTGAGTCGTGATGCTCAACTTGGTCCACCATCAGCGTTGACCTCACATTCTTATTGCTACCTCCATCGATGATGATGCTGCATACCTTTCCTTTTACAGTGTAACATGTGTAGAATATATTGCGGCGAAGCCACTATTGCTCCCTTGACTCCTCGGTCTGAAGAACTCCTCGAAACACAAGCATCTTGCCCTCATTTGATGGAAGCTAGTACTCATCTTTTTCTTCAATGGTTTCTTGCTACAAACTTCCTCCACCACCCCTTTCTGAATGAAAGTCACAACTTGGCTCGTCGAGTAACTAGAAGCGATATGTCCAAAACTATGATACCTGAAGCGTTTTTGGCTGGGACTGTTGTGGGCATGCTATTCTACTCTGGCTTCTTCTCACTTGGGCTTTGTCTTGTTCCTGACCAGTTTGCTCCACTCCTTAAGGCGTAGTCATCCCAAAATCTCCAAATGTGGGTAGCTGTCTAAGTGGCAATGGTTGCCTTATCTGCTTTTGTTGTCTCTCTACTTTCAGTGCTAGAATCCGCACGTCCCTTAGTGCCCAATAGGTTTGTAGTTGGACCCCATTACTAATGGCGGGCTTCAGGCCTCCCAAATATCTGGTTATAGTGTGCTCCTCTGTATCTTTCGGTTCACACTTTAACTTAAGCTGCATAAATTTTTAATTGGAGTAGCTTGATGTAAAATTTCAGAACTACAAGATTGCCTTCAAAGTATTTTTCTCACTGTGAAAGCTTAAGTTAAATACATAAATTCTTAAGTTCTATAAAGCAAGCTCGAAAATCATTAGTAATCATCTTTTTTAATTTCATTCATAGATTTTCTTCTTTGAGTATAATTTCATCTTTAACAATCTTTCTTTTGCAAGTTAATCTCATCTTCTCTTTCTTAAACAGCAGCAAAATTGGTTGGAGGTTGAAATGAACCACCCCTCATTGTGGGTGAATCACTTAATTTTTATCCTATTAAATTTTACGTACCACTTTCGATCAATTTTTCCTAATGACTCTTTTATTTGTTTTCAAGTATCCTCTTCAACATCAAAACACTCCTAGTCCCTCATCTATTGCCTTTCCAATTATCAATTTACAACATTCATCAATACCAACTATTTGGATCAATAATACTTCTTAAATTGAAAATTTTTTTATTCAATCTTTGATTGTAAACACCAAGTCATTCAGTGATTTTTGTTCCAATTGATCCTCTTCTTTATGTGAATTTGTAGGAAATTGTAAAGAAATGTACAATACATATGTATCATTTAGCATAGTTAACATTAATAAAATATTAACATGCACGAAGACACTACAACTCTTCACACAATCACTATCACTGCATGTTTAGCCTAAGATTTTAATAGCCAAATTTTTTAAGGTTAGGAATAATCCTTCATACATCTTCAGCCACTCTGCAATATTAAAATTTTAATATCACATCCAAGAAAAAAAAAATTATCAACAAAGGATTATTAAAATTATGTAAAAGTTTCGATTTATAATTATACTTAGAGACATCTTATCTTTATTATGGATGGTAAACATGTTGCAAATGAACCACAGACATCGTTATAAATAGAGCAGATTTAATTTGTGATTCTAATATAACAACTTAACAAATAACTTGCATAGGAGTTTGTTTTCTAGTGATTCTAATATAAATAGTCACACATACTTCATGTGATTGAATTGTGCATAAATAGAATTTTTGTTCAGCGCAATAAATTAATATTATTTTTTATTTATTGTTTTTATTTCTGTTCGTTTTCAATTATATATTCTCTATTATTTTAGTAAAATTAAAATTTACAATGGCTTGCATTATTTTTTAAGGAATTTTCTCGTTTAATGGTTTTTATTTATAAATCATGTTCATATTCGATATTATAAATGAAAAATAATTTCCCCAGAAATAAATATTTATTATTAAACTTATATAATATTTCAAAATACATGATTGAACTTTTATTCGCTGGGCAAATTGAGAAATGCAAAATTAAAGCTTATTTTATCTGAAACTGACTGTACCTGATATTTAGCATATTACTTACTCGACTCTTTCTTTTAATATATAAGATATTTAATAAATTGCTTATTAATCTGCAAATTTTTATTTTCATCATTTATATTTGTGATGCTATCCTTTTTTTAATTCATAAAATTTTAAATAAACTATTGTACTGTTAAAATTTTCTGCTGCTTCTAACCAAGTAGAAAGCTTCCAAATATAAGAGCTATTAACACAGATTGTTGGAAAAGTTATGAAAGTATTTTACTTAATTATTTTAATTTATATTGGCTGATTACATCTATAGTTAAATTAGTAAAAATAGGAGTACATGAAATATAATAGAAATTAATATAAAAATTTGGAACGGGCTAATTAATCCCAATATCAACAAAATGATGCATAGTTGGAAAATTGTGAAATTTAGTTTGTTAAATTGAGTGTAAAAAGATAAAATGCCTTTTAGTTGCATGATAAGCATGCAAACAATTTGTCTTATAGAGTTTTTGGAATTAAAAATAAGATAATAAATATACTTCTGTCCGTACAAATTATATTTTCTTCATTTGGCTGTACCATGTTAAAACTAGGCTTCTTTTAATATATTATAATAATTTTCAATATACTCCACGAATGATAGAGTTTGATATAAAGTTTTATAAGAACGTTTTTTTGCCTTAATTTAATTGATTTATAAGTCTTTGCATGGTGATTATGCTCCTAAATTTGATTACATGGTCAAGTTAAATTGATCCGTCTATGCAGTGCACTTGGCAATTTACCGCAACAATAGTTGATGCCAGACCCTGGTCAAGATATTTATGCCTGACTCACGTTGTTATTCTTTAGGGGTTAAAATCTGATTGAAGTATCTCTCTACTTTTCCTTTTTTGTTAGGAAACAATGGCAAGGAGACCTGCTGACCCAGAAGAGGAACTTAGATGGATGTCTCAAGAGGTCCGTGGTTATGTGGAAGCTGTTTTAAACAGCCTTGCTGCAAATGTTCCCAAGGTAAATATTCTTCACAATATAAGCTGCCTTGGCAGAATATCTTCTATATTTTTTCAGTTTTATAGTAAGTTTGGTTGATTGAACAGGCTGTTGTTCTTTGTCAAGTGGAAAAGTCAAAGGAAGACATGCTGAATCAATTATATAGCTCAGTGAGGTTTGCTATTTGATCCCTTGTATGCATTGTATTTTATGAATACAAAGAACTTTTATAATTTAGATGCGTCAATTTTTTTTTTCTTAGGAAAGTTGAATTTTTTTTTCTGTTGTTCATTATCAGTTTTATGCAGTTATCCAAGTTATAATTGAGTGTTCATAACTTTCTTCTCCTTTTGGAGTTCTCGTATCTTTGTTGACTGGATTTTTTTGATTAATTAGTCAAATTTTTCCATGATCTGTGCACATCATAAATCTTTATAATGTGATCTTAACATGCTGATTTATTAAACTATTTAGCATCTCTTAGAAGAGTTTGTTTATTTATTTTTGTGAAGTTTGAAAGAAACTCCCACGCTGTCACATTTTCCATTTGGATTTAACATGTGAATTAATTTACTCAGTAGCATGAATTTGATTTTACACGGGCATACTTGCACCGCACTACTTACATGTTGTACATTGTATAAAGTTTGAGTTTGCATTTTAAACTCTCTTTATTGGTAGTATCGGGGATTATTTCTCGATATTAACACTGCTCATACAAATATGTATTGCCACCATAAATGTGGGCACTTTATATTTTTTTCTTTTTTGTAATTTGTGAAAGTTGCTTTAATGAATTGATTTGGTCCTCTCTTATTCTGTTGTGTTATATATTATGGTTTCTGAAATAATTATCAGCTGGCAGCTATTGCATCATAGAGTTCTTTGTTGATTGAAGCTCATGCCAATAATTTGATGTTTGACTTATTCAAAGGTAGATCTGGGCCTGTACTTTCTATGTCAGGGTCTTCTCGTGCCTGGCCGTGGGATTAGACAAGTAAACAATAAACATTGTAGTTGCAATGTAATAATTACTATGCATGGGGACGATATTAATTTGTGTTATCTGATTATTGGTTTGTTTTTGGCTTTAATATCCCTGTCCAAATGCAAGCCGAGTAACATCTAACTAGGTGTCGGTGGGGCGCTGCACGGTAGTTTGAATACTTGTCATGTTATCAGACATGATTGCATATTGAGTGTCTTTTGGTTTTTAGATTTTCTTATTGATCTTTAACTTTTGTTTCTTTTTTTAATTGTTTCCAGTGCTCAGAGCACTGCTAGGATTGAAGAACTTCTGCAGGAAGATCAAAATGTAAAGCGGAAGAGAGAGCGGTTTCAAAGGCAGTCATCCATTCTCACAAAGCTTACTCGTGCACTTAGCATCCATGACAATCAAGTTGCTGCTGCTTCATGGTCAGAAAGTAGTACTGGAGCAGGTAATTTCTTAACCATAAAGAGTAATCACTGTATTATGGTCTATAAGATCTAGTTTATTTAATTCTTTCTGTAGTATGAGGAATAACTGTAGTTTGACTCGGACGAGGTGTTTTTCTTTCACGGCACTAATTTCCTTTCAACTGTTAATTAGACAACTTTCTCATTTTGCTCGTATTTATCAGGCTGCGTTCTTATTGTAGTTTTTTTATCTGTAAGTAGATGATTGAATTTGGCTGCTCTCTAAATGCAGTAAATTCAAATGCATTAATATGTTCAAAATTCACCTTGCAATAGTTTGCTTGTTGATAGGCCTAAATTTTAGAGAAGGATAAATGCTGTCCTGCTTCTTGAATGGTAACATTTAATATTCTTAATTAATTAGATAGCAACCCATGGCAAAACATTTTATTAATTGTATGTAGGGCAAAGGACTGATTATAGATAGTTAGGGAACAAGGTAAGTTATAGATAAAAGAATAGCATAATTCTTAAAACAACTAAATTCCATGAAGGAACTTGGTAATATTCAACTAAAAGCATTTCACTTGTAATACTCAGTTTTTACTGATATAGAGAATCGGAGAACATATCATCTGAGTTATATAGCTCATTTTTAATAAATTGATAAATAAATTATGTAGCAAGAATAAACAAATGTTAATGTCATTGTTTTATGATTACTGTAGCATTTGCTTTATTTTTAAATCAGTTTGGCTGACTAAGGTTACTTAGGTTTATGTAGGTAAACCATTCTTCTTCTTTTTTTCCATTGTCCGTCACGTAACAACCACCATGACTCAGAATGAAAAAAAAAAGACCTAGGAAACTTTATCCTTTAGTTCCAATGCAATTTTCTTGATATGCTTTACCTTGTTCTATTACTTTCAATTCTCTTCAATTGTTCCTCAATATTTATCAAATAGAAAACGCTGAACTTAGGCAGTCTTGATTCGTTGATCCTAAAAATACTTCATAAACACAAGTGATTTTGAAATCACTATTTGTTATCATCAAAACTATCTTAATATAATTTGTTATTCTTGGGGTCATTGCTTGCAAATATCAGATTAGCAAAAAAAAAAAAAACTTTTATATTATACGGCAAAGAAACATGTAAATGTATGAATCAATAATTACCAGGACTTAATGGGCTTGTTTTGAAGCTCTCTTGGAGCGAAGAGAAACAAGGTTGGTTTATATGAAGCCACTTGGCTAAATCTATAGTAGGCAAAAACTGACTTCATTAATTATTTAGCTCATAACTGATTGTCTGTACGTCTTTTGTTCTCCTTACTATTTTAGCATATATTGTTTTTAAGAAGAATGGGACTTTATATCCTTAGAGTGCTAATGCGTGCTACCATCTTGATTTGTTGTATAGTGCCCTACTTAGGTAGGTCTTCTTATGCATGATTCTATGGGTGTGCTAGAATGGCACTTCTCTACCAATTAGAATTGTTTGAACTTGGAAATGCCTTCCAGCTGTGGCGACAATTTTAAGTGAACTGCACAATTAAACATATCTGTCATGGGAATTGCATGCTTCAATGGATTAAATAATCTTAAAGGGTTTTGTAGAATTTTCAAGCATAATGCCATTTAAGTTTCCATAATGCAAGACTCATCTTTACATTTAACTCACCTATCCTGCCATTAGATCATCAGAGTTACGATATACTGAATTCTACATAAGGTGTTTTCCAATAACTCATCATAACATTTTGGTCACCTCTCGCATCACTTACCATACTCGCAATCTTGGTCAATGGTGAATGACACATCATAGTGCAAATGTTATGTAGAGCCATAGCACATGGTGTGACGTACGTCATTTTAAATATGGGGCAAAATATATAAAAAAATCATATAATTATGAAATAATATTAAATATTTAAAAAAGATCAAATGACATGATAATAAAACTTGCATAAATAATACTTAAATTCGAGTGCTCATTGTTTCAATTACATAAAATTTAAAATATTATAATTTTTGTACAAGTCTAAGATTTTCCTAAACAATTAAACTTATTATCTTAAGAATTGTTGTCAACAACAACAACAACAACAACAAAGCCTTAATCCCACTACGTGGGGTCGGCTGCATGAATCCTTTTTCTCCATTGCGTCCTATTTAATGTCATATTTTCATTTAGTTCTAATAAATTAAGATCATTTTTAATACAATAAGCCCAAGTCTTCCTAGGTCTACCTCTGCCTTTCTTAACACAAGTCGAACCTAAAACATCTACTCTCCTAATCAGATCATCTAATGGTCGACGTTTAATATGACCAAACCATCTAAGACGACTTTCTCTAATTTTGTCTGTCACAGGAGCTACACCAACCCTATC
>NEWO01000026.1:862277-900536 GCA_003013225.1 Phalaenopsis aphrodite
TCGCATCCGGGCTTGGGACCGACAACGGCAGTGTTATCAAGCGAAAGGATTGTCGACTATCTTAAGAATTGTTGTCGTCATCATAAATTTAACAAATCTTATTTCTTTATCAACATTATTATAATCTCATGAAGCATAATCTTCATTATTGCTCTCATCAAGCGAAAGGAGCTCATTATCATGCGAATGACATAATGTGGGCAAATTTTTGCTCCGTATATGCATATGTGTGTGTATGTGATGTGAAAGTTATACCGCTCAATTCTTATATATTTACATATTCAACACTTACAATATAACATTTACATATATAACATTTTATGTCATAATAACGTTAAAACATATTCATGAAAAAGATCTATCTTTTTTTATAAAATTAGTATTAATATTTTTATGTGCTATTTAATTAAATATGAAAATTTATATATATATATATATATATATAAAATAAATTGTATGTACACAAATTTTCAGATACCTGAGTTGACCCAAACCACGACTTTAATATATGAATATTATTGTTGTCTCTAAATGATGTTATAATGGAACTCAAGTAAAGAGAACAACCAACCAAAGCAACAGTACACGATAAAAGCAAACACACAACATAAAAAGGACGACACAAACAAACATGACGAGTAGGAAATCCAGAGCAGAGGAGTATGGAGAGTTGCGGTCTTGTTTGGAAAATGCTGGCAACAGGCTGGAGGGAGGAAGAAGCTGGGGTGCAGCTGAGGCTGGACAGTGGCCTGCATTGGTGCGAGGGGGAGCCTTGGAGCTTTTGGGATACTAGACTCAGGGAGCAGCTGCGGGAAGAGGAAGGTCAACCCAGACAATGCTGGGAAGGGGTATTGTGACTGCTGGGAGGAGCCGGAGGAACTGCTGAATGTGTAGGAGATGAGGAACAACAGCAGGAAGGCCGACCAAGAGACTGTTGGGAGCGGTTGGAGGCAGACAACAACTGACGGTGCTGGGGAAAAGGTGTCGTGGCTTGTTATAGTGCTGGGAAGCGGGTTGGCAGCAGTATGAAGGGTGGAAGGATAGATAAACAGCTCGGCAGGGTTGAGCTACAGTCGGAGCACCACCCGTATCCGTGGAGACGATCATTACCTTGAACGAGGTTCAACCGAAGCACTACCTCGACGTCGGATACAACCTTCGAAGAGAAAATACCAAGGTTAAACTTGAATTCAGATATCAAAACAAGACCACTCACTTTAAGCACACCATCCTCTATGAGGCTAGGATTTTATTTCAGGCAACACTTAAATTGTGGAAATTGACTAATATATCAAGTTGTGAAAACTTTTAAATGTCAATATGCATCATAACAAATATTGAGACTATAATGAAACTAGAAAGCAAACCATACAAATATGATGTCTATAAAAATGATCAAACTTTTTTAAACAAAACTAATTAGAATGACTTAAAGACCAGTTTTGATGGAATTGTAGGTTTTAAGGTTTCATTAATTAGATTGTTAAATTTTGGGAGTTCTTAAAGAAATTTATTATTAACAAACTTATTGAAATATTGATGGAACTTTAATCATTTCCTTCAAATGTTTTTTTTTGGGTATTGAAATATGTATTCAGTTCTTGCTTGATGGAGAAGTTCAGAGATAACAAGGAGAATCTACATTTGATTTTTATTGATTTAGAAAAAGCTTACGATAAGGTTCCAAGAGATATCCTTTGGAGAGTTCTTGAGAAGAAAGGTGTTGATATGACTTATATTCAAGTCATTAAAGATATGTATACTAGAGTTGTTACTTGTGTTCGAACTGAAGGAGGATTGACCAAATATTTTTCTATTTCTATTGGATTACATCAGGGATCAACTTTAAGCCCATATCCTTTTGCTTTAGTTATGGATGGTCTTACTGGACATTTATAGGAGGATGTACCTTGGTGTATGCTTTTTGCTGATGATATCCTTCTCGTGGATAAGACGAGAGAAATAACCCAGGAAAACTTGAATTATGGAGGTCAACATTAGAGTCTAAAGGCCTTCATTTGAGTAGAACTAAAACTGAATACATGGAATGTATTTTTAGTAGTGGTAGCTCTAGTGACAGAAGTGTAACTTTGGGTGATCAAATTATTAAAAGGTGTGAACGATTTAGATATCTCGGGTATGTTGTTCAAAGCGATAGTGATATAGTTGGGGATGTTAATAGTAGAATTCAAATTGGTTGGTTGAAGTGGAGGATGAAGACGTATTCAATTTCAAACTCTTGTTATTGCAGAAGATTCACATTGAATAAAATTATATTTAGATTCATAGTGCAATGATAAAACATTATCACATTTAATACTTCTTCAAAAGAATATTTCACAAACTATAATTTCTTCAACAATATTATTATTGATTGCGTATATTTCCTGTGATAGTTTATGCTTAGCAAACCTTAGAGGATAAATTAAACGGTTTTTGCATAAATTTTATGCATTTTTAGATATTGTTCTATTGCAATGATTATAATGTCTCAATAATCATAGATTGGGATAAGCTATAGATAGTTTTGTTCGTAAATTAAAAATTATTTTATTTCTAGTATGACCTTTAATGAACCGGATCGTGGTAAATCTGTATGCAGGTCTTCATAATACTAAAATACATACGGTCCCCTTGGTTTATAATGCTTATATTACTCATGCATGCAATTGATCCGTAATGACGAAAATTGTTCTTTAAGTTTATGCTTAAAATTAGTTTATGTAAGCTTAGTTTCACTTAACTCACTTCACCAAATGAGTAAGCATGCTCCACCAGTTTTGATTCAATAATTTCAGCTATTTAAAAATAAAGAAAATGATATCGTTTGGAGAAAGCTGTCAAATCATAGACCCTAAGGTTAAACACTTTGTTGAAGGAAGGAATATAATTTGGAACATAATAACAATGTTATCCTCATATAAACCTATCACTTACCTGATTTCATTTAGATTGAATTATTTTTTTTATTTTGTTAATTGATCTATCATATCCTTATTTATGTTAGATGACATGATGGCCTGCCCAAAGCTCTAATATCAAATTGATATATAATGTTTTAGGGTCTAGGGTTTTTAATGCAAACTCACGATGTGATGCACCAAAAAGCAAAAATTTACAATTCATTGTTTCTTTACTTTTAATGTAGGCAAAAAGAAATATCGTGTGATGCAAGATTAGAAAACATGCACAATTCACTTAAATAGCAATTTTGGAGTCAAATAAAAAAAAATCACAAAAAAATTAAAATAAACAGATTTCACAAAAATTTAGGATTCACACACTAAGAAAACCCACATGTAATGAATCTGATGAAATTTAATTATGCATGCAAAACTAGTTACAAATTAGTTGGATGAAAAGATAAATGATATAAGTAATCAAATTGAAGATCTTGGCCCTCAGGTTGTTGCAAGGAGCTTACCCTGTAAGTTTTTGTCAAGACTTGTTAAGAGCTCGTAAGATGCCTAAAAAGTTGAATAAGTTGTGTAATTTGAAGCAGCTAGAACTCATTTATTTATGAAATTTACTGTTCGACATTTTATGTTTTTGATATGATTTTTGCTGATTTTATTTAGTACATTTTAAAATTCATTTTACGTTTTGGTTTTGATCTTTGTTAAGTGTTAGTTGATAGTTTTAATAATTTTCTTCTTCGCGTTGAGGTCTATATTTAAACAATTACAAATGTTTTTTGTTTTTATCACAAATTTTGTGCGAGGAAGCAACAATCAAGCTAAAAATACATCAACACTTGCCACACTTGGATCATTGCCATTATTATAAATCTTATCCTTACTCATTGTGGTCAACTTTATCATCTATTCTGCACTTTGTATCATCATCATAGATTCTACTGATGCTTATATTAATTTTTGGTGTGGACACATTAAATGGCGAAAATAACAAGAATCAACAAAAATTTTATGATGATTTAATGCATAATGGCTTACTTTATTCCTCTCAAGGTTGATTCTCACCATCCTAAATCAGTATTCTTTATCCTAACTATTTGAATTGCATCTACCTCATGTCACATGCTCCCGTACCTCCACTAGCTCTTGGGTCTTGCACCCACCCAGTGTTAGTATGTTTGTCTGTCTCATATGTTAGCTTGTGCTCGCATTCACTCCAATCTCGATGCCTGCCTCCTTGCTGGCCTGCCTGCCATCTCTCACATGTGCCAGCACTATTGCTGACCTACATTCACAATCTCGTTCCAGAAGATTCAGATATTTTCTTAATTGAGGTATGCGAGTAGGCTGAAATCAAATTGGCTTCTATATAAACCCAATGCTCTTCAGAATCATGATTTAAGATATCAATTACGTTATTTACGTGGGTTCATTGAGAATTCTTTTTCTTAACATTGAAGATGATGGCATTGAAATCAGCTTAACTTAATCTATCATGTTCTTTTGAAGTTTTTGTTTTATGTGCCATCAGTTAACAATAATATTAGATTTAATTCCTGGATAAAATCCCAGACCATTTTGATCTCTCTTATACAATAAGAAACTCTGCTTTACTTTTTTATTTTTATTATCAAATGGTTTTGCTTTATTTACATGAAATCGAAATCTTGACATCTGCTAGTAATGTTTGCAAATATGCTTATCCATGAAACTCTCAATATTTCACATGACTGTTCTCCATACCGTCTTTTCACGTAGCTACGACTGGCTGCTATATCCAAATTTCAGTATTTTTGCGCTGTGTTAGTACTTCCGAAACATTATTAGCTAATTTTTATGATGATTCTTTTGAGATTTTGTAGCTTGTAATATTTTTCAGAATCTTTTTCATTATACAAACTTATATCATGACATGTACTCCTTTTTTGCATAGTTTCCTTAAATTTTATTTCTCTTTATTCCCATTAATTACTATAATGGTTTACTTCTCAGGAGAAATACTTTTATTCTATTTTATTATTGCTTATTGCTCTTTCTGAAAACATTTATTTATTTATTTTTCGGGTTATGTTTACAGAAAGCTCTCCAAGAACTGCACCCCCTCCAGGTGATGATTGGAGGTCTGCATTTGATGCTGCCGCAAACGGCCCATCCTCGGAGTCATTTCGATCAAACAGCATGAATGGGAACAGCCGGCGTTATGGCGAGCCATCACAGAACGGCGAGGCAAGCTCAGGCCCCAACTCCAGCAGCCGTCGCACCCCAAATCGGTTACCTCCCGCTCCTCCTCCTAATTCATCGGTGTACAAATACTAGGTAGCCATTGATGTTCTTATTATTGGCTACGTGTTTGCCAATATTTTTTGTTGGGTTTACGGTTGTCATCTTTGGTTATTTTCATTTTTCCTGTTCAGGCTTGGCAATTAGACCTGGCATGAGGGAAAGGAAAATTTCTGTAACGGTAAACAACCCCTACATTATCTATAATCCAGATATTTCATGATGCTGCGCGTTTGTTAAGCTTTAGATTTATGCCAAAAATTCAGCCTTGTTTTGTTGGGTGGTATCATTTTTTTTTATTTTTTTTGGCACCATGACCTTGAAAATTTTCTCATCCATTAAAGTTTTTGTGCTAACGCTGTCTCTCAATCAATGTAATTCCATTCATTTTGTATTATTACATTCTTTTGCATGATAGTCCTTTTGCCAGGTACCACTAAGTTTTTCTGAATTGCAAAAGTGGTTTGGCATAAATCACATGGAGAAGGGGGGGGAGGAAGCTCCATACACATTAGAGAAAGAAGATAGACGAGCCTTAATTATATAAGCTTGCTTAGTTAAGCCATTCTGAATGTGGGAACCGAAAAGAGATACAGGGAGTTTTCCGCCAAGTTTTCAGAGGTAGTTGCCAGCGATGAGATTCTTTGTCAAATTGACTTGGAAGAAAAGTTTAAGAGATAGTTCCAAAACGTTATCATAGATACATCTTCGGGTAATGAAGGCCTTTCAAGTCTTGTTAATAATTTATGGAATAATGTGGGATCTAGTTTTAAAAAGGAATTATAGATAATATAATTGTACATATTTTTTTTATAAAGGAATTGCAGACAAAAAATGATTTATCCAATCACTTCTAGTGTTTGATAGTTATTTTATTGTAGTGGATAGGGATATTGATCAAAGATATTAAATACTCGAAATATATTAAATAGCTAATTTAAAAAAATATTAAGTACTCAAAATTTTTTAATTTAGCTTAAAATAGGGCCAAAGAACATCCGAGGCACTTGATACAAGAAAGTTGATTGAATGTGATAATCAACCCCTCAATATGGCCAATTCAAGGAAGTTCTAAGTCCATAGTTTCTCTGACTATTCTACGGAGACTAAATACCCCTCGTCAGGAATTGAAGATAATCAACCAGTCTGGATCAGCCGATCAGATCATATCGATCGAGCTCAACCGATCGAGCTGACCCCGTCGGCTGAAGTCAACAAAATTTAATCGACTAAGTTAGAATGTAGCCGAGCGACGGGCTCATACTTATAAAATACTAACAATACCTTAGTACGGACCCCATCTAAATGAGGCAAAAAAGTAATATCACAATTGCAATATCTCTTCTATAAATAGAAGAGACATTTTTATGAAGGATGCACTATTCATCTTTGCTTGTTATTCTTTCTCTCTCCTACTCTTTTGATTTATGCACTTGTACATCCAAAAGTGGAATACATGAATCTCGAAGTAATTTGAAGGTCCAGATCAAAAGTTAATAAAGCCAACAGGCTGGAGAATTGTTAACCGACCAACAACTAGTTGGCCGAATGGAGGTCCACCTAGGTCATCCAAAAGTAGATAATTTACAATAGCCTAACCATGGTCTAGTAACCCCGACAACCTCACAAGCATCAATATAAAGCTGTCTCAATAACTCTCCCAAAGTTCTCCAAAAATCACCAAGAAACAAGCAAACTCTCTGAACATCCTAAAATTGACCAACTGTCTCTCTCAAAGCCGGCCAACTTTCCAAAGCAAAGACCGACTAGTACCCAAACAAGGTATCCAAAAACCCGTCAACCAAATTGCCCCAAAACATGAGAATATGTAAAATTGGTTACAAATATAAAAATATATATAAAAAAAGATAATGATATTATGTAAATCTCATTAAAATTGGAGCAAATGTTGTAATTTCCTACTTTCTGAACCAATCATCGCTTAATTATTCAAAAACTTTCCAAAACAAATAACTTCAAGCCAACGCAACAAACTCCTCCCTCCCACGTGTCTACATACCCTTACACGTGTCAAAACTCTCATCCCACGTGTCCACCTCTCCCATCCTCCCCCATCCCTATTTCATCTCCCCCTCCCTCCTGCCTTCCCCTGCATCCCATCCATGGACACCTCCACTCTCCGGCAACGCCCCAAAAACTCCGACGACAAACGCGCCATTCGCGAAAAAAAGCTCGTCAAAGCCAAACGCGGCCTCCGCTCCCTCTCCATCGCCGTAACTCTCCCTCTCATCTTCTCCCTCCTCTCCTCCTTCCTCTCCCCTCCCCTGCCCCCGCACAGCAACACCGAAGAAACAATATGGTGGTACCCGCCCGCATGGCTGATCCACGCGGCCTCCGCTCTGACGTCAGGCCTGATGGGCTTAGCGGCGTGGCTCGTCTGGGCGGAGGGCGGCATGAGGAGGAGCGCCGGGGCAGCAATTCTGTTTGCTGCGCAGCTTGTAATTGGGATTTTGTGGGGGTGGTTTGCGGGTGCGGGTTGGGTGGGGGTGGCTGTGGCGGTCGCACGGGTGGCAGCGGTGGTTGCTTGCGGCAGCTCGTTCCGGCGCGTGAATCCGTTTGCGGGGAATTTGGTTACTCCATGTGCTGCGTGGGCGGCCTTCGCGGTTTTCCTTAGTTATAAGTTGATGTGATGTGTGATGTGCGTGTATGTATGAAGTTGGAGGTCATATGGAAATGAAATTGGTGTGAATTTTGGGTTTGGAAATAAGGCTCAAGCCAAAAATTTGATTTGAAATTTTGGATGTTCCTGTTCGATCTCGATTCGAGTCAAAATTCAAATTTTTGAGTTTAATTTGTTTAACATATAATCTTAGCATTATTATGGCCGTTAAAGATTCGATCTTGAGTTGAGTTGGAGTAGGCTTAAAAAAATTTGATTTTGGATGGTGGCTTGATTCGTTTATTTTGATTTGAGTCAAAATTCAAATCAATTTTAGAGGGATTGATGATCTTCAAGTTTAATTCACAGTCATGGCCATGGTGTCTTATCTAAATTTTTCTTTTTTAAAGAAAAGAGTTTATTTTTATATTTGAGTAGGACTTGCAATTGCAATTACTAATGCAATGCTTTGTGAAAATTTGAAATTGGTATATTAAATATTTTAATGCAATGCTTCTTTTTAAAAAATAAGTTTGCTTATGAAAATAAAATATAGTTGGTAAATCAAAATATAATATATAATTATTTTATTCAGATTGTATGATAATTTTTAGGATTTAGTAAATCTGTTCATGTCACATTGCTCTTGGATTTGATAAATATGCATTTAAGTGGAGGAGAAGGTAGATTTAGGATTCTAAATTTGAAAATTCCTACATACATTTACATAACTTGTATGGCTGGGTTTCATAAGTCCAAGTATTAGTTTACTCCTACTTACTGTTGTAATTCCACACCCACAATGGTGGTTTGATGGCAATGATGGATGGGTAATGGCGTCGCTAAACAACGGTGATTCGACAGTGGCGATGAGCACACAACGGTTGCTCGGTGGCGGTGATGGTGATGGCTGCATAATGATGCTCTAGCAATGGTAGCCCCTTGACGCTAGTTGTCTGATGTGATGGTGGTTGTGGTGGTTGGGTAGCGGTGGCGGCCCGATGATAATGGTCTGGTGGCAATGTCGATGTTGGTGGTCTGGTGTCGATGATTCGACAGTTGGTAAAGNCACTGTGGTTTAATAATGGTGGGTTGAAGGTCCGACTTTGGTGGTTCGATGGAGATGATAATGGTGGCTTAAAAGTTGTGGTTCAACGGCGTGCTAACTCTATTTTGCAGGACGATCGTTTTGGTCACTCAAGACATGACTTAAGGAATCAACCTTAACTAAACAAAATTCTAGGATAGCTTTATATCAACTACTCTTTGAATAGAAAAGAATGTCATTCCTTTCCTTGACATTATCTATGAATTCTCTGAGAAAAAAATTAAAACTTTAATCGAAAGTTTTGTTAAATAATCATGGATTATCATGGATTATTTAAGATGTGATTAACTATAGAGACTTGTCCCTATAGAAAGTTGTGAACCCCGAAATAAGTACATAAACTTGATATGATGTTTTCGTAAGAATTCATTGGTAACAATGAAATCTTTAATGAAAACTCCTTACACATTTATTTGTTTTCTTTATTATTTGCCTTACTTCCCTGATTTCTCCTCTCTTATATCCATCAACATAGTATGAGTTGGAAGAATTCAGGAAAGTAGGCAACATAACGATATACAAATTGGCGATTCCTCAATATCGATATCAACAAACGACATACTCGAAAAAGAATTGGCGACATTGGTGACATTTCAACGGCAACAACTGAAAACTTTATTTGGGTTGACTCTCTTTAAAGGTAATTCGACATTGCTGATAATTATTTAGATATGTCTCATAAAATGGTTTTGACATTAAGAATCCTACCTACTATAAGTGGAGAAGGTAGATTTAGAATTCTAAATTTGAAAATTCCTACATACATTTACATAACTTGTATGGTTGGGTTTCATAAGTCCATGTATTAGTTTACTCCTACATACCGTTGTAATTCCACACCCACAACGGTGGTTTGATGGCAATGATTCATGGGTAATGGCACCAACTGTTAGACAAGTGATCCAGTGGTTGCCACAACATTTTGATGAAGTAGTGGTTGATGAAAACCTCTTAACAGCGGTGGTCCTATGACAATGATGGTGATGGCTAAACAATGGTGATTCAACAGTGGCGATGAGCACACAACAGTTGCTCGGTGGCGGTGATGGTGATGGCTGCATAATGATGCTCTAGCAATGGTAGCCCCTTGACGCTAGTTGTCGATGATGATGGTGGTTGTGGTGGTTGGGTCGCGGTGGCTGCCCGATGATAATGGTTTGGTGGCAATGTCGATGTTGGTGGTCTGGTGGCAATGATTCGACAGTTGGTAATGGCACCGTGGTTTAATAATGGTGGGTTGAAGGCCCGACATTGGTGGTTCGATGGGGATGATAATGGTGGCTCAAAAGTTATGGTTCAAAGGTGTGCTAACTCTATTTTGCAGGATGATCGTTTTGGCCACTCAAGACATGACTTAAGGAATCAACCTCAACTAAACAAAATTCTAGGATAGCTTGATATCAACTACTTTGAATAGAAAAGAATGTCATTCTTTCCCTTGACATTATCTATGAATTCTCTCAGAAAAAAATTAAACTTTAATTTAAAGTTTTCTTAAATAATTATGAATTATTTAAGATGTGATTAACTATAGGGACTTGTTCTCATAGAAAGTTGTGAACCCCGAAATAAGTACATAAATCTGATATGATGTTTTAGTAAGAATTCATTGGTAACAATGAAATCTTTATGGAAGCTCCTTAGACATTTTTTTGTTTTCTTTATTATTTGCCTTACTTCCCTGATTTCTCCTCTCTTATATCCATCAACATAGTCTGAGTTGGAAGAATTCAGGAAAGTAGGCAACATAACGATAAACAAATTGGCGATTCCTCAATATCGATATCAAAAACCGACATACTCGAAAAAGAATTGGTGACTTCGGTGACATTCAACGGCGACAACTGTAAACTTTATTTTGGTTGACTCTCTTTAAAGGTAATTCAACATTGCTGATAATTATTTAGATATGTCTCATAAAATGGTTTTGACATTAAGAATCCTACCTACTATAACATATATTATCAACATCACTGATCCCACCAACTCATTATAAAATATTCATATAATTTACCAATTAAGTAGGGCATGGTGTGGGTATTGCCTAAAAAGCTCCTTAAATTTTTCTCAAGCCTCATAAATAGATTCATTATCCATTTAGACGAAGGATGTAATTTGATTTGTTTGTTTGACCATTTTGGATAGAGAGTAATATTTAGCAAGGAATTTTTATGCATGTTCGTTCCAAGTTATGATAGACACAAAAGATAAAGATTTAAGCCACATTTTAGCTTTATTCATAAGAAAAAAAAACTTAAGCTTAACAACATCATTTGAGATGTATTTATACCTAATAATAACACCTATATCTAAAAAGCTTGTTGTATGTAGAGTTGGTTAAGGTCTTTTCCTTTTATACCTCCAAATTATTTTGTACCATCTGCATTATTGCATGTTGGTATTGGCTTGAATGGTTCGGCGATTGATAGTTTGGTGTAATTTCTCTACCATATGATTAAGAAAATCTCCAAGTAGTATTGGATGGTCATTCACTCCTTGAGAGTTTTCCATCATTCCCATTGAAGTATTTTTTATATATTTTGATTTATAAATTTTTTAGTTCTTCTAATTTTAGGGCTAGAAGGTATTAAATTATCACTTTAAATCCTATGCATATAGCTTAAGACAAAATAGCAATCCTAAACTAACAAATAGGAATAATGAACAAAAATTATAAAAACAGGAGAGACCCGATAATAAATACAGGTACAAAGTAAGCTACACAAGACACAAGTAGGCGTTGCGACTTTATTAAGACAACATTGTTGTATTAGCAAGGTAGCACTACAGTGCTATTCAGAAAACATTGCGAAGTTAACAAGGTAGCATTGTGATGTCACTCAGTAAATATTTCCTTTTTCAAAAAAAAAAAAAAACAACAACTAAGTTTTCGCAAGTTGAACACAATAAAGTTGCAATAATACATGGTACTAAAAATAAAATAAGTAACAACACAATAAACACTACAATAATGAGCTTAAACTTTAAATTTTCAACTAATATTAACCAACATCCATAAATTAATTTTATTTCAAGAAAAAAGTGTCAAAAATTTGATCCACCGTGCAGTGATGCAAAAGTCAGTCATGCAAGTATACGTATCTATCAAGTAGTGTTTAAAATTTTAAGTCGAGTTATCAGTCTCACAAGGAATATGTTTTTTCTCAAATTAACTTAATTACAAGTATATTAATCCTCAATTTAATTCGAAGGCTTACATTTTTAAAAATGTTTCTTTAACTCTTAACTTTAAAGGCCATGATGTGTTGCTATGTCGCTACCACTGGGTGCAATACTCTTGGATCCAAGCATCGGGTTTCATGATAAATGGCACTGCCTTTTAGGGCATTGAATGTGCAGTGGGGTGTTTGGTTCAAGCGTCGTAGTGACATGCTCTCATGTTTTCTACTCTAGAATTCTAACATTGGGAGTCATGACATTGGGGGCTATCAAAACGAGCACCATGATGTTAGATAATTGACCTTAGGGTGTTGGGTTGAAATTTACTATTGTCCTCTTAAAAATAGGTTTTATTCGTACCAAAATGATTAAAAAAGATCTTACCAGGCCTATAAAGCTAATACCAAAATTGTTCCCCATATACCTCTAAATGATTAAAAAGATCTTACTAGGCCTATCTAATCATCATATCCTCCACCCTTTTATTAGCTTGACTATTCATACTTAACTTTGGCACTCCAACTCTCATAATAGGGAGGGATTATTGCGTGCGGACACCGCATGCATCTCTGCATGCGGTGTTCGATCTTGGCCGTAGATCACGGTGATCTACGACCAAGATTATTTCCGTCTTTAAAAAAAAAAATAAAAAATTTTAGGTGGGGCCCACCGAAATACATCAGGACCGTAAATCAGATGATTTACGGTCCGGATCGGACACCGCACACAAGCTGCGTGCGGTGCCCGATCCGTATGGAATAATTTTTCCATAATAGGATGAGAAGTTCACCTACATTTAAAGATCTATCATTATTGAGACAAGACTATGACTTAAATTGACTTATTTCTAGAAAAACTGATTTGTAATATATGTGAAAATAACCCTAATAATGATAAATACATTCCCCCGTTTTATCAAATCAAGAAATTAGCTTGATCCGACGGCTGGGATTGTCCCATCTACGACCCACTTGATCGGCCGGCTGAACCAAGACCATGCCCTAATCCTTCGCCGCGCTCGGATTCCTTCTTTAAAAGGTGCGCCGCAGGCTCCGGAGAAGCAACCAGCCGTTGAATCCGAGGCTCCATCTCGGATTCAGCAGTTCAACGATTCAAATCCCTCGAGTGATCCGCTTCTCTACGATCTTATTTGCAGGTTCTTCTTCAACTTTCTCCCTCTTTCTTGGTTCCCAAGATTTCTCTCTTTCGTCTTGATATTCGACGGAGTACGATCGCGATAGTGTTATTTTTGGTTTTTAATAATTTTGATGTGCTAGGGATTCGAGATGTGTGGCGGATCTTTGAATTTTGTTGCCGTGTGATTTTTTTTTTTTTTTTGGTCTCTTTTATTTGTCCCGTGCAGGGAGGAGAATGATGTGGTCTGTTGATGCAATCAAAATTATTCATTTCGTTAAATTATTTATTTGAATGCTGTCATGCGACGTTTTTGAACATATTAATAGTGTACTGTAAGGATTTAGTAGTAGTTTCTTATGGTGCTTCAAAACACAGGCTCTATTCCTATAGCATCTTACAAAGGATAGAGATGATGGATATTTGAACTTAACTTTGAATCGATCAAGATGTGATTTGTTACACATCGGTTACCTTGTTATTTGATAATTAATTAAATTTTAGGATGATGTATTGCAAATGGATCTCTTTTGGATGTTAAAATTCTAATTCTACATGGTACCATTCTGCTTCCTTGTAAACTATCTGGTGTATGCTATGGATTTAGTTCCGATAATTTCCCCTTATATTTATGCCCCAAAGTGGGTTTATACTCATCTTGTTATTGAAGCATTGTTTTTGTATCTAAGAATATTATTTTAAGAATATGGAAAGGTGTGTGGTGCTAACATGTGACATTATGTTCTTAGTAACATCTGTTCTGCTTTAATCATGGTACATAGGGTTGGTTCAGTTCTTTTCCTTTGGTGCCAATTTTCACCACTATACAAGTGAGTCGGTCAGGCAAACTTAAACATGTGAAGGGGGATCCCTTATGCTTTTCCAAGCTCCAGTATAGAATAATAACATTTGATTTGTGTTAGATCCTCTATACTAATTATCATATAGTAATATCAAATAATTAATAAATAAAACCATATACATGGAATGATAAGTTGATGGTGACTCTATTAGAACATTTTGCTTGTTGGCATTACAACTAAATCTGTATGTGTGTGTAGTTTTCTATTTGTAACTGGCCTTTAAAGGTGCTGTAGCAGTTTTGGGTGTGGGATATTTTCATGTTGACCTAGATATCAGGGGACTATGCCCTTCTTTTGCTTCGACAACTTTGCATGATTTATTTCTCTCATTTTGAGGAGCCTGGTTTAATTAAAGTGTACAGTGAATTTTTTTAAAATCGAGCAAATAACTAATAAAATTTATTTAAGTATTTTTATGATTAAAACTTTTTTTTTTGGTTATAACCCTATCAAAGTCATCTAATCAAATGAATATTTTAAGTAGTTTTCACTTGAGTTAATTCTCTGCACATATACAGTAGAATTATTATTGTTGTTACTGAGAATATTATTTTACATTTTCATGCATAAGCATCCGTTTGTTTCATTTCATTTCCTTTATTTTGCTTTTTTGTCGCATGGGCAAATAATTGCAAAAAAATGTCAAGGCTGGGTTTTATTATTGCAGTCTTTTTTATTTTGTCATATACCAATCAAAGGCATTTGATAAAGCCAATGATTTCCAAGTGGCCTTCTTTGTTTTTATAATAGCTTTCATATGTATCCATTCCAAGAACATATCTAGTAGAATTATTATATAGGTATTTGTCTGAGGATTATTTTGCATTTTCATGCCTGTGCATCTTTTATCTCATTTAATTTCCTTTATTATGCTTCTTTCATGAAATTTGTTTTTTATATATTCATTGGTTACTTCAGTTATTGTTTTTTGGATTATGAGTTGAACATTATGTAATTTTATTACTTTCTGATTGTTTCCATTTCCTCTTTGATAAATTTAGCTATCATTTTTTCCATTTTCTGGCAGACATGGCTGGATTGGCGCCAGAAGGATCTCAGTTTGATGGTGCAAAATATGATTCCAAAATGGATGAAGTGTAATACATCTCCTCAATTTTTTAGTTCATTCTTCTATTTTTACTATAGAGCATGTTTTTATGATTTTGCTTCATTCATGTTATATTTTTTTTTTTCATTCGTCTTGGATGAATTAGACTTGCACCACAAGAAGGACAGGATTTCTTCACATCATATGATGAGGTATATGAAAGCTTTGATCACATGGGCCTCCAAGAAAACCTTTTGAGAGGCATTTATGCTTATGGTAGCTCCCTAACTATAAAGTATGCTAGCTTCATGATTTAGTTGTCTTTTAATTTTGACATGGCTTTTTCCCTTATATAGGTTTTGAGAAACCATCAGCAATTCAGCAGAGAGGAATTGTCCCCTTTTGCATGGGTCTTGATGTTATTCAACAAGCACAATCTGGAACTGGTAAAACTGCAACCTTCTGTTCTGGAGTTCTGCAACAACTTGATTATGGACTAGTTGAATGCCAAGCCTTAGTTCTTGCACCAACCCGAGAGCTTGCTCAACAAATTGAGAAGGTCATGAGGGCACTTGGTGATTACTTGGGTGTTAAAGTCCATGCTTGTGTGGGAGGAACTAGTGTTCGTGAGGACCAAAGGATCTTGTCTGCTGGTGTTCATGTTGTTGTTGGCACACCTGGGCGTGTGTTTGATATGCTGAGAAGGCAATCTCTCCGTCCCGACTACATCAAGATATTTGTTTTGGACGAGGCTGATGAGATGCTCTCACGGGGTTTCAAGGATCAGGTTCTACAATCTTCTCTTTAGTGAAACATCGTCATCATTATTCTTTGATCAACCAAGAAGATATTTCTAGTTTATGATATTTGTGTTAAATCTACAAAATAATAATTAAGTATTGTATTTTTTCTCTTTTACTATTATATGTTTTAGCATATTAGCTTTTTTTTAGAAATCTAATATTTAATTTTTCATTTGCTTGGCTCAACTCTATATTACGCTTTTATGCAATATTCATGTGTTTGATTATATGACGCTGCATGTGAGAAGTTGAGTTCGTAAAGAGAGAACCTTGAATGCCTTGACTGACTACTTAGAACAACACAAAACTGGTCAAATATATAGTATAATAGGACAGAAGTTTTTGTGTAAAATCTTCTACTTAGAACAACACAAAACTGATCAAATATATAGTATAATAGGACAAGTTTTTGTGTAAAATCTTTGGAGAGAAACTATGGTGCCCAACACATTTAAGCATCAATCACTATTTGTAAAAAATTAATACAGGTGGTCCACCGCTAAGTGATTAGAGAGATCTTAGTGCAATTAGAGATATTAATCTGAAGGCACCAAGGTAGGTTCCCATTTGTGTTGATTGTAAGCATTGTGGATGCATGCCATGATAGATGCTATGATGTGATTTGGGCAGCCATAGTATAAACATGGTTGAAGATGACAGTGGTCAAGCTTGTGGAACATGACAATGGGATAAGTCTTGTTAGAGATGACTACATAACATGATTTAGCGGATGCTATTGAAGTTAGGGTATATTTGTGAGACTGATATGATTTCTTAAAGGGTGTGATTGTGGCACATGCAAGCTTGCGGCGCTAATCATAATGTACTGATGAATGCAAGCTAAGCAATGTTTCATGTAGGCCCCGAAGGACATGACTACAATGTAAATGAGTTTAAGTGACATATTTCAAGTTGGGTTAGCTACAACAGAAGCATGTTTGCGGAAAATTCTAATTAAGATGGTTGTAATGTTAGCTTGACTGTGATGTAAGAGAGATTTCAACATAGCTCTTAAAGGCTGTAATGGCTACAATGCAAACATTGTTGCCATGTAGATCTTGAAGAAGATAATTTTAATATAAGCAAGTTTGTGCAGACCTTGATAGAGATAATTTTGAGTTGAGAGAGATTGTGATAATTCTGGAGGTGGTGATAACTACTTGATAGATTTCTCAAGGATTTAGGCCCTCTTGGCTTGGAAAATTCTACATCTCGGTGACAACTACTTGTGTGATTTTCCCATGCATGGGAAGACTTGCTTGTCCATGGTGATTCAACCTGGTTGGATTGACTCGCTTGAATTGATCCCATGTGACACATTGTCCAAATTTGGCAATTATGGTGTTTTTGGCTTCATCTCCTGAAGTTGGTCATTTTGATATTAGCTATGCATCATTTTGAGCTTGTTTGTTTTTTTTTATTTGACCTTTTTGAGGACATTATTTGTGCAGTTTTGAATTGTTTTTTGTGCATTGCAGTAAAATTTGTGTTGGTTCAAATATGGATTTTTATGATCCAAGCTCTGTTTTAAAAAGCGTTTTTGGGGCGCGCCGAGGGGTGGGGAGCAAGGTCATCCACCCCATGAGGGGAGAGTATACACGCACTGTGCTTTCACCCGGGAAGTGTTGGATCGTAAAATGCGCTCAAGGGTTGTACACCCGACCTCCCATTCGAATAAAAAGGGGTTGAAAATCCCTATTTCTAAATACCTGTTCGATTCAATTTCGATAGAACTATTGGTGAAGAAAAAAAAGAAGATTTTAATGATGATTTTAAAGAATCACGCACTGTGCTTTCACCCGGGAAGTGTTGGATCGCAAAATGCGCTCAAGGGTTGTACACCCAACCTTCCATTCGAATAAAAAGGGGTTGAAAATCCCTATTTCTAAATACCTGTTCGATTCAATTTCGATAGAACTATTGGTGAAGAAAAAAAAGAAGATTTTAATGATGATTTTAAAGAATGAATAATATTCAAGGAGTGAGATCAAATGATCATAAATTTATTTTTTGGCTCAAACATGTTTACTTATTTTAATATGTTTATACTTTTTTTTAGTGGATTTTTGCTAGTATTTTGAAGATTCTAATCGTGGAAGATTTGTTTTGTTTGTGTTTAATTTTTTTTGTAATGCACAAATATTTTATTATTTTCGTAAATATTTATATTTTTTATTTTTTTAATACTATGGGGCTTACGCCCGACGCCTTGGGCTTTTCACCTCGCACAATAACACCTAAAATGCCCAATGCTCACGTCTTTTAAAACATCAGATCCAATAAAAAAAAAATATTTTTTTTATTTTGCATTTGTCCACAAATGTTAATAGATGATTCCATCCATGATTACATAAGGTGTTGATTGAATACAATAAGATATTACTAGATTATTTTAAGATTTTATTTCTAATTTGTTTTATTTAATTTTAAAATTCATGTTTTTTGAATATACGATTTAAGTTTTAAATTTTGCTTGGATTTATTCGTAGCTCTATTCTTATAAAAAATAGTTGAACAAATGCTATTTGCATTAGTATTGATGTACCCATCAAAAGTGAAGTATTCTTTGGATTTTTCCTCTTTATGTAGATTCTCTATTTTTATATCCAGTTGGTAAACTCTCCTCTTGTTCTCTTTCTCGTGTGTCCTCTAGCTTCAATCTCTTCCTCTCTCTAGTAAATTATGTTACCCTCTTGTGGTCCAGGCGGTATTCTCTTATACTTGCTAAGTTCTTCTTGTGAATTTTTCTTTCCTTTGGCTATGCAATCTCATAACTCCTTTGTGCACGTACATATGTATATGGTATACTTTTTATAATCCTTCTTTTGATTGCTTCCTCACTCACAAGAACATTAAAAATTTGTTAATTATTGGCATAATTAAATCAAAGGCCATGCATCATATATCTTTGATTTAAATAGTTGACCGAGTTTTAGACCATTATAAATTATTGATCTTTTGATTGGTGCGAAGTATCTCCTACCCCGTTTAGTTTTGTTTCAGACACTACGAGGGATTGCCTTTTTGTTATTTTTTTATTAACCAAAGATGAGCAAAAATTTGATAATGACCCTAGTTTTTAGCAGCTAATTGTTATCATAGTTGAGCGATTATATGTTTGTTAGTACATACAATCTCTCCAACCACTCACCATAGTAGAATTGGATGGCACAACCTTTCTCTTAATTGCTCTTGAGATAAGCAAGAAAGAAAGAAAAATAACTTAAAAATATTGAAGTTTCCTACAAGAAATAATCGAGGAGTTATTGTTCTTTGATCTAATGAAAGTGAAAATCCCACATCATTGATCTTTAATTTGATTGGTTTTCAAAGCTAATTAGCCTCAATAATGATCCAATAAGAATTTTTTACTTGGTCGATCCCTTTGTATGGATTTATGAAATGATTTATTCCATCAGTAATTGCATTAAGATGAAACTCAATATTAAGTTTCGAGCACATCATTATGAGTACAGTGCAATTTTGAGTTACTAACATTTTGGGCTTGCTCAAGTTATATCGATTTGTTTCCCAAAGAAAAACTAAGTTCATTGCTATTGTTAGTCTCTTCCGTGAGAATAAAATACAGATGGTTCATGAATATGTAATAGATTGTAGAAAGCTTTTGTAAAAATATTGATAATTATCAGAACAAATACTGCAAATCAATGACATTTGCCTCTTTCTTGCTTTTAAATATAGCAGGAGAAAGGTGATGAAGATCAATAGTTAGAGCAATTGACAAATATACTAGCTGTAATAAATGCTTACTTAATGCAACAACAGACTATTCAACCTATGCCTAGCAAAATGCCATTCAAGACTTGGTAGATCTTTTCATTTAGATAATCAAAGAAATAAATTCATCCTCAACACTTGCTATCTCATCATATCACCATATAGAATGTCCTGTCTATACGGCTAGGTTGTAAAAGCCATTCTTATAGAATATTCTAAATTTTGAATGATTAGGCCTACCTCGAACTCCAAAACCTAAGGATGCATGACTCTATCTTTGATGAGTCTATTTTTAAGTTTTGATTCTCATATCAATGTTCAAAATTATAATGAAAATCAAACTTGCATTAGTGAACTTTCAAAATTTTCTTCCTATTATTGCTTATCTTCAAGCAGTGGATCTCATCTAAAATGCTTTATAATATGTCTTGCATGCTCAAAGATTCAAGATCCATGAAAATATATCATGGAAAGCACCTTTGTTTGACATACTGACAATATAACTTCAGAGATCCATTGTAGGAAGGTCCTGACGATTAACTATGAAGTCATGGCATCAAATTCCCAAATTTGCACATTACGCATTGGAGCATGACATCTGGATAATGCCATTCTTTGAGATTTGTTGTTGGATGGTCACAACAATACATAGTGCAAGACCTCAAATTCCTAAACTTATGCAATAAGCACCACCTTTTACATTTAGGTATTATAGCTTCCTATGATATACAGGAAGATTCATAAATAAATGGATCTATAAGGAATCAAGCTTTATAGCTTAACAATTTGACTTGGAGGTGCCTCTCAAAAGAAGTTATATGCTGAAGGCCCCTGTTTGAAAGAGTGCAAAGTTTGTCCTCACACAATGTGTGAAAAAACATAGGATCCAAAGTCTTATAAAATCAATGGAATAATTTGTTTGATCACTTTGTTAGTTTGACAAACTTGATGCACATATAGAAGATATCGAACTTTATTTAATATTACGCAAAATTTAAAATCAACAAGCTCAAGTTTGCAAATCAAAAGATATCTCCTGACCCAATTAGCCTAATAATTGTGTCATGATACAAAACAGATTCCAATAGTAGACTGCAAGCTTACTTTTTTTTTGGTCCATTAAGTATAAAGACCTGTTAATAGACCAAAAATCAAACTGATAAATTTATCATTGTAAAAGACTAAAGAGTAGAGTTGTTTGATTGATTTTACACTCTAGATGTTTTGTCAACTTTAATAACATCTAGCTTGAATATATGAAATCCAGGTTAAATAATGTTTGACGATTGAACTGGAAAAATGCATCTGTACACAAAGTTAGAGGCTGAGCTGCCTTGTTAATTCGATAAGTTGAGTCAACTTATAAATCTCAAACTCAATGTTCAAACGATCAGTGTTGAATATCAAATTCTGGTTTAACAAGCCCAATTGTCAAATTGGTGAAACTTTGATGTTCCAACTTGAGGCTGAAGCTTTCATCTTGATTCAAACAGTTTTTAACATTTAAATCTCAAGTTCAAGTCCAATGAAGAATCTTGAATATAAACATACCAATCTTATAGCAAGTTGTTAAAAACCTTAAACCCTAAAACCCTAAACCCTAAACCCTGAACCCTAACCCCTAAACAATAACTTGAGGTTGAAGCTTTCGTCTTGATTCAAACAGTTTTTAACATTTAAATCTCAAGTTCAAGTCCAATGACGAATCTTGAATATGAAGTCTCAGCTCAATAGACCCAATCTCAAACTACCAAAAGCTTATTAGCTTAGAAGCTTAAAGGTTCAAACTGTAATGTCAATTTGATGTGTTCCAATTGTTGAGTTGGCATGCAAACTTGATGGTTTAGTTAGTTCAAGGATCGAGTTATCTCCTTGCTTATTCAAAATTCTAAAGTTGAGTTATCACCCTCAGCTCATAGCCTCAAAAGTTATGATGTCATGTCAGTTCAATGAACTCTAATAGTTGGCATGCAAACATGGTGGTTTCGTTAGTTCAAGGATCGAGTCATCTCCTTGCTAATTCAAAATTCTAAAGTTGAGTTATCACCCTCTGCTCATAAGCTTAAAAGTTATGATGTCATGTCAATTCAATGAACTCTAATAGTTGGCATGCAAACATGATGGTTTTGTTAGTCCAAGGTACGAGTCATCTCCTTGCTAATTCAAAGTTCTAAAGTTGAGTTAGCACCCTCTGCTCATAATCTTAAAGGGTTATAATGTCATGTCAATTCAATGAACTCTAATAGTCTTTTTGGCAACACTTAAATGGTTCAGTAAGGACAATATTTGAGCCGGCCTTTTCTAGTTTCTTCAAGCCTAATATTAATGGATGAAAAATTTCAGCTCACTAGTCAAAAACTCAAGCTGTCATGTCAATTTAACAAAGCTTAGTAATCCAACTTGACACATTTATAATGATTTGGAAGGTCTGAGGATCTATTACCTTTTTCTTCGTTATTGGCTCCCCTAGCTCGTATAGACAAGGCTTGAAAGTTTCTGTGGTTGAGTTGACGCAAGTATGTGATGTTTTAATGCACAAAAGAGTTAAACTGAATCCCATATATTGAACTCAAAATCAAATTATCCATGTATTGAGTTGACTTCAATTAACACTTGACATCATAGTTCAGGGTTTAACCTTTTTTTAGAATGTATTGTGCTATTGCCTCACAATTTCATTGGAGTTAAATATATTTATTAAAGATAACAAAATGAAAAAGGAACAAAAACTCTTATGTAACCCTAAATGCTACCCCCATGCATTGTATGTACCACAACAAAATTTTTGTACCTGCAATAGTATCCTTGACTCATCCACTTCTCCCACATCTCTCTTCATCGAGCATAACCACACATAACCAAATTCACCCATATCTTAAGAATGTTATGGAATTACAACAAGCTTCTATTTCTTAGAGGTACCTTTGGCCTTATTTTAATCTTGCTCAAGTTATATTCTATATCCTTTTTTTCTTGGTCTTTGTTCTCTCGTTGTCACCTCTTTATTTTTTATCATTGATCTCTTTTATGTCTCACTTTTTTATATATTTTTTGTTATTTTTTGTCTCTCTTGCTATTAGGCAAGCAAAATTGCCCTTACATAGGCTAGGTAGACCACCAATTAATGGCTTATGGCCATTTAGTTCATGCAACTGTCTTTTCCCCTTTGCTTTGTCTTTCCTCGACTCCTTTGTGCTCAAACACATGCATAATTCTGGTTTTTATGCCCTTGACGACTCCCTCATGCACAAATGTAAATGAACCATCAAAGAACCATTTATCTTTTGTTTGGTTAAAGAGGAGGTCACATGCTGTCAATTACTGGTCTCAGGATTTGAAGGCCACAACCCCCTACAATCTATCTTTGATCTTGATATAGGGAGTGTTTTTTTTGCTAGCTACCATGCATGAGCGAAAATTTGGCAGTCACTAATTTCTATGTTATGATTGTCATCATAGTTGTTGATCAGTGCAAAGTTCATTGATACGTTTGATCTTTGTGACTACTCAATGGAGAAGAAATGCATTTCACCGGTGTTGAAAAATTGTGAGTATGCAAGAAATTAGGAACATAAAAAAACTACAAAAAAAAAAAAAAACGAAATTACTAAAATAACCTAGGTGAACAATGGAATAACCGTCGAACATTGGTTTGGATAAACAGGAGGCCTCCTTTTGTCCATATCTGGTCCGATCGGGTTCAAGGACCACCCTATGCTAGTCTTTGGTTTGACACAGGGTTTGTATTCTCTCCATTGATTTTTTGGTCTTGATATTGGGAGTGATGTCTTCCTCGGTATGATTGTGTTGGATTGGAACTCAATGGTGCATTGAATTACTCGTGATTTGTGTTACTTACCGTAATAAAATAAAAATCCTCACCATCAATGGAGAAGTAATTGATGATGAAAATGTAAAAGTTTTGCTCTCCGTTAGTGAAGGAAAAGGAGAGATGAAAAAAACTTTGCACATAGTTTGGAGAGATTCATCACACAACCTGGACCTAGAAAGCATCTAATTGCCCACGAATAATATCAATCAATATTAACAGTTGTAAATATTCATTTTGGATCCTTATTTTATAGAAATTGATTAAAACTTCATACATTTAAATGCAATTTAATAATGCCCCATCCAACAAACTTTAAATTTAAACATATTCTAAAATAAATTTCATAAAAGTTAATAAAGTACATTAAATTAAAGAAATTACCATTAACATAGATTGTCATTAAAAGGCTTGAAAATATGGTTGGTTCATACTTTTTTTTCGCTTGATTAGACTTCTAGGAATGACCTTATTGCCGCTTGTGCTTTTGTTGACTATTTTTTGTCTCTGCTACATCTAGCTTTATTGTTTATTTGAGGATGGATGATATTTTTTCTTATTTTTTATTTAATAAAAAAATTCAAAATGGAGAACGTGCAGAAAAGCACATGCTCTTTTCTTCGAATGTAAGTTGACTCCAAGTCTCTCTCTCTCTCTCTCTATATATATATATATATATATATATATATATATATATATATATATATATATATAAATATATATATATGCACACACAAGAAAAGAGAAATAGATGATTATTTTTCCTCTCATACGGAGTATGATCATTTTTCTCATGAATTATTTTTGTGTCTACAGGTTTGCGTAATATTCAAGCTTAAGATCCTCCATTAATTTTGGAATAGGACATGAAATTTACTTTGGGTGCTAGTTTGATCATTTTTATATTAATTTAATCATTCTCAAGCATGTGAAAAAAAGGTGGATGATTAGACGACATAAAACCCACTCATAATACTTATCAATCCAAATTATGAACTAACTGTAAGCATGATCAACAAATATCCCATCATTTAATTCATACTATTTAGATATGAGCACCACACATTGAAATTGATAGCTATCCTTTTATGCAATTGAAGTCATTGTTTGAGATAACTTTGATACATATAATTGGATGACCAAATGATCTTGAAATCGTTTGGAATCTTTTATCATACTAGTTTCTATGATGTATCAATCACTTCCCTTACTACTTGTTTGGTATCTTTTTTTTTTGGGTATTTTTTTGATAATTGTTTAGAAAATAAGTTTGTTTAGTGCATTTTTAAAATTTTTATATTTTTTATTTTTAAAAATAAAATAACTTATTTTTAAAAACATTTAGAGCAACATTTAGATGTTTTTATAAACAACCATGTCCACCAATTTTTTTTTTAATTACATATGAAAACAACAACAAAAACAAATCCTTTATCCCACTAAGTGGGGTGGGCTACATGAATCCTTCTTCTCTAGTGCGTCCTATTTAGTGTCATATTTTTATTTAATTCTAATAAATCAAGATCATTTTTTATCCAATATATGCCCAAGACTTCCTAGGTCTACCCCTGCCTTTCTTAACATAAGTCGAATCTAAAACATCTATTCTTCTAATCGGATTATCAGATGATCAACGTTTAATGTGACCAAATCATCTACGACGACTCTCTCCGTCATTGGAGCTACACCAACCCTATCACGGATATAATCATTTCGCATTTTGTCTCTAAGTGTAAAGCCACTCATTTACCTAATCATTCTCATTTCGGCAACACTTAACTTAGTTTTATTACGAATGAAAACATAAATAAAAAAAATAGAAATAAAAATGAAAAACAAAAGTCATCCTAAACTGCTTGTTAGTATTTTATCCTATCATTTGAGTTATGCTGTATTCTTGCTGCAGAGTTTCGTGTTGGTGTTTATGGTGATTGTTGCAGTTAGTAGTTTTTTTGTACAACAAACATAAACTTTCTGGGGTTTGTTTTGTTTCATGATTTTTTGTTTCACTTGCCGAACAAAGAATGGATTATTGAACATTTGAGTCTTGCAAATGCTGTCAGATGGCCATCGGCTCTCTAATGTCTTTCAGACATTTTTACCTGATGCTTAGCTCCTTTATGGCTATATTTGCTCGTTTTGTGTGCTTCCCAGAATAATATCGGAACCCTGATTTTAGGCTGGAAGAAGTTTTTGAGATGGCTATTGGTCCCTTTAATTTTTGTTGACTAGCAGATGTTTTGACCTGATGCTTACTTCCTTAAAAAGTGAAATATACCTTTTCATGCATAGTTTTATGACAACAAATTGTTATTAAAGTGTAAATATCAAATTTTGCGTGTTAGATATGTAAATACACTAGAATTGTGTGGTTTGAATATAATTTTCCCTTAATTCTTAAGCCAGAGTCCCAACGATCGGTGCACTCGCATGATAAACTGAAACAATTGTAGCTCATATTTTCCTTTATTTTTTTCCTGCATTCCAAATTTATAATTTGCTCATTGTATTTTAGCAATAAATTAAAGAATTAGTTACGCGTTTTCTAACAATTTATTATCTAATGATGGCTAAGAATCTCTGATTAAAAACTATTTTTACATGATTTCAAATGAGTCATCACTGCTTCAACATGTTTTTTTTTTTTGTAAATTTTTATCCTGATTCTAATTCTAATACTCTTTTTTTAAACTTAATTGCAGATATACGATATCTTTCAGCTTCTTCCTCCTAAAATCCAGGTAGGAGTTTTCTCTGCCACCATGCCACCAGAAGCCCTTGAGATCACCCGCAAATTCATGAATAAACCTGTCAGGATTCTTGTGAAAAGAGATGAACTCACCCTGGAAGGTATTAAACAGTTTTATGTCAATATTGGCAAGGAGGAGTGGAAACTGGAGACCCTCTGCGACCTCTATGAAACCCTAGCCATCACCCAGAGTGTGATCTTTGTGAACACCCGTCGCAAGGTTGATTGGCTCACTGACAAACTAAGGAGCAGCGATCACACAGTCTCGGCCACACACGGAGACATGGATCAGAATTCTCGTGATATCATCATGCGTGAATTCCGATCCGGTTCCTCTCGAGTTCTCATAACAACCGATCTTCTTGCTCGTGGCATCGATGTGCAGCAGGTTTCCCTTGTGATAAACTACGATCTGCCGACCCAGCCGGAGAATTATCTCCATCGCATCGGACGAAGCGGACGGTTTGGGAGGAAGGGCGTTGCAATAAACTTCGTCACCCAGGACGATGAGAGGATGCTTTATGATATCCAGAAGTTCTACAATGTGGTGATAGAAGAACTGCCATCAAATGTTGCAGATCTCATATAAATTGGAGGCGGAACCTTATTTGTTTTATGATTTATATGTTGTTCTCTGCAAATTTTAATATTTGTTTGATTGAGCAAGTGAGGATTGGGGTCATTGGTCTTAGTTTTGGTTAGAGTAAAATATTATTGTACCTGGTTTTTTGGCCTTTACATTTTGCAATTGTTTCTAGGTGTTGCTGCTTTTGTCATGCTGTCTGACACAGTTATTATGGATCAGTTTATGTTGTTTAAATCCTCTTTTTTGTTTATCCATACTTCTATGATCATCTGGCAGGTTTTTCTTTGTCTTTAACTTTGAAATTGATTCTGTATTTTAAGCCTTTTTTTTAATTGCTGTATAGAGCTCAAATTGATTCTATATTGGGACAGATAAATAAATAAGATTTGAACTTTTATTTACAAAATTGGAACCCAGGTGGTTTTCTTGCATCACCACATGATGCATTTATGCTTGCTATGATAAAAAATTCTCAAAAAAATTGAGAATTTGATAAAAATGAAAAATATGTGTTGAGATTCTATCTTGAAATTTGATGTTTGCATGAAAATTTGAAAAATTAATGCTAGATTTATAAATAGCAATGTTTGGAGAGTTATGTATGTAATTGACCCTTCTATGTTTGTTTTGATTGATATGATGTCTTTTAATGCTTTAGGTGGAATATAGTAGCATCCTATTAATTGAATTTAGTCTTGGATTTAAATTTTAAATTAAGTCAAAAGCCAACAAATAAAAAATTTAAATTCATGCTCTATTAAATGAAATTGTGTTCAATCTCTAAATCTTGTGTTCCGTCTCCTTTACGATATAAATCTGGATTTAATAAATTAGATTGTGAGACGGATTGAGAATTTTATTCAGTTGTTGAGCACGAGGTTTATGGATTTGATAAATTCTATTTAATATAAAATATAAGTTGCATCCAAACATGGCCTTAGTTTCATGAGAAATATAAGTTGGCCTCCAAAGTCATACTATAGGTTGAAGGTTTGCAAGAAAGATATTTGGATAAGTATGGACACCTTAAGGGGGATTTTTTCTTATTATGCTTTCAAGCTTCAAAAAAATGGACCAAAGTTTCTTATAGTAGAAAGTTTGGAGCTTCTCACTTTATAATTCTACTCTTTTCACTTTCTCTGTGTAAGCAGGTTACTAATGTCATTCATGGATATATAATTTAGAATTTAACATTATCAAAAGTGTGATGAGCATGAATCTTTCAAAAATTAAAGAGGACTAGTAAAACATTATAATGAAAGTAGCCCAAGGAGTTAATAGAGATCTCTATCAACATGGAGAACTAGGAATTTGTATTAAGATAGTCTTTGAGAAGATAGGATCAAGAAGATGTTCCAAGGAATAATATAGTAGATTTCAAGAATTACTCACATGAGGCAATTATTAGAGTTATGCAATTAATCATAAAGAAGAGGAAATTTTAGTATAAGAGCTCTACCCTCTAGTTCAATGGTTGATAAAACTTACTAATCAATTTTGAAGAAAGATTCATCTCCCATGCCTCGTCGAGCAAAAAGATGTCGATTGAGAATGTCTTATCTTTGAAAACTGTAGAGGTGAAGCTTTATATTGAGTTTAAGATCCCCCTTCTTGATTTATATATAGGGAGAATTTACCCACTAGATCATGTCACATATTTGGAGTTAGTTGTTTCATTATTGAATATTAAGATATTGTAAAAATATAGTTTATTTCTTACAATCATTAAAGTCAACATTATGATTTCTCGCCACTCACTCACAATAAGATTATTGTTCGTCAAGTTTAATGGAATGTTTTTAGCAAAGTTCACTAATGAATAGTAACCTTTTAAGAATTCACAATCCTAGTGGAAGATAAAGTAAAAGCTAGATTAATCACTTAAATAAAAATTCCGAAAAGAGATGTTGATGGTGGAAGAGTTACTGCAATTACTAACATCTCAAATATCTAATTTTGGAACTCATAAAAGTGAGAAAGTTGATGGAATATTTCTTATTAGTTCTAAGTGGAAGTCCTGATGAGGACTTTTGGAGGAGTCAAGGAGGTAACCCATCCCCGCACAAGCTATTCACATAGTTGGAGAGTATCCAACATTCTAGATTGATCTAAAGAAACTTAACGTAGGCTTAGAATTTTCTATGGAAAATCTTGGAAATGGTATAAAGGTGTATCGATTATAGTTTTGGAGTTGGTGGATTTATGCCAAGTGAATTCAGTCGGTGAAAAAGAGGCAATTCCAAAATTAGGCTTAATTAATTTAAACTTTTCAAATGATATGGCTTGATGATTAAGGACAAAGGATAAGGGATTTCATTAGTTGATTTTTGAAGCACTTCATAAATTTTCATGAGGTTTATGATGGTTTGAATTAGGATAGAGTTAACTATGTTTTATGGATTGTGTTTTAACATACATCCTTAAATAATATTTATGGCATAATTTTTAAACTAAGGTTTGAAAACTATTGTATTTGATAAGTGCACAATTCTACAAAGAGTAGCACTATAACGTTGTCCATAAATAATATTTATGGAGAGCTTATTTCTTTTTTTAATATGTCGCAATGTGGTGCTCATGGCATATGACAAACCATTTTGCTCTATCTTGAGAGCTTATTCCTTCAAATTCAAAGCATTGTGGCTCCCATGGGTAGCATCAACCATGGCATTCCGCTCTTTGTTTAGAGCATGCATAGTTCTGAGGGCCCTGGTATCTCAAGACCATGGATTTCTGATATGTTGACTGGGTTATGTCTACTAGTTTCAAAAACTCTTTTTTTTATCTATTAATATTATTTAAGTCCATTCATATTACTTTGGTACAACATTTCATGTCATTTTGAAGGCTCGTTTAGGGGCTACCACCACGGTTATATGATAATTGATCATCTAATATGTGGAACGATTTAGCTTAAAACATGAGGTTCTCCTATTGAAATGATGATACTATCCTTTGATGTCTTATTAAAATATTCCAGAATACAATCAAAATTATTTTAATAAGGAGTTATTTTTGGAACCCCATAAGACATAACTAACTATTAGATCACGTTCCTTTGGAAGTACTCATGGGCCTTGAATAAAAGTAGATTTAATTCTTTGGTTATAAGAGGTATTTTTTGTGGATTTGTTTGGGACTACTTGATATAGCTTTTTTGGGACCTTCATTTCTGACTATCACATGAAAATCGTCCTACAAGAATTTTTCATACACTATTTATTTGTTCACACCTTTTGTCATTTTCCATCTCTCACTCTTTCTCGAGCCCCACCTGCATCTATAACTTCTTGCACTTCCATTTCTTCTTTCATATATCAAGTATATGGAATTGCAAAGAATTTTTTATGAAGATGATAGAATGACTTTGAAAAAAAATAAGAGGACATATATGCAAGTAAGCACATGAATGAACAAAAAGAGGGGCAAATAGAGAGATCTACTTCAATACTGTGGCCTCCGAAAATTTGCTGCCTCGGTCCCTCTTGAAAGTGAATTGATGAGAGAGTTTACTTGAGGTGTCATGTCAAATTTTCAGAAGACAGATGAAATTGTAGATAATACACTGCCTTTCTCCCTTATTTGGTGAGGATTAAGATATGGGTTCGAGGGTTCCCATAGGTGCAAGCCTCTATGACTAATTACCCCTCTTGATAACGGGATAACACTTCGATTAAGGATAGCCATTAAGGCACATTAGATAGTAACAAAAATTTAGGTTTTGTGTTGCAAAATTTGATAGAATTTTAGATTGTAGAAGTTTACCAATTTATGTTTTAAAACATATAATTGAGGGAAAGATAGACGAACTCAACCAAGATCTCATAATACTGGTTCTGTCATCCCGAGTTATCATGAACTCAAGTCTACTTAGTCAGAGGATGTAGTCGACCCAACCTGACTGAAAGATCTTAGTTAGTAGACATGGATTGATTCGTCGAGTGGAACCTTTATAGACCTATGGTGAAGTTTATCTCAGGAGACTACTTTGAGCCGACTTAGCTAATGAAGGGTTTATTGTTCTATCAATTATACCCAATAGTTCACGTCTTAAAGAACTAAGAGTCATTAAAGAACATACAACCAACATCAATGGTCATAATTTAATGGTGTCATTTGACGACAACCGCCTGGTCAAAGGGCTCGAGTCTTATTTGTTTTATTTTTTTATTAATATATTTTTTTTAAGCCGACTGAAGGGCAACATTCTTACTAGCGTTGATTGATTTGGGAGAGAATTTTGCAGTATATATGATGTGACATTGACTTTATGTGAGCATAGGTCCATCATAAATTTGTCGCATTCAATAAATTGGTGTGGAGGGTAGATGAAGTTTGTTTTTTCAGTATTTAGTGAATTCAAATTTTAAATTTTTATTATTTCGTCTTTTTTGTATTTTTGTTAGGATTTTATTAATTTTTATCAGAATTGAACCCTGCCAACTTTGTATCGTTCTTGCAAGGGGATCAAGTTTAGGAATTGGCACATTTGATTGAATATGACCCTTGTCAATTATGCCTGGAGAGGATCTGGTTGAAAAGTTGAGATAATTGAATTTCAAATAGGCTGTGAGCTTTGAAGCTTGATTTTAAAAGGGAACATCTCTAATTGAAATCTTCTATTAACCAGGTCATTATCGGGGATTTTGATCATTTGATTTGAACGTTATTAACCACGCCTTCTTATAGAGGATTGAGTCTAGAAATTTTAAGAGTTAAACTTTCAAATAAACATTGGAATTTGATACTTAATTTTGAAAGTTAGCCCTCCAAAATGAAATTTTCTATCAAATCGGTCATCATTGAGAATTTTTTTAATTTGATCATTGTCTAGCCTGTCTAGCTTATAGATGATCGGGGGTTCATGAATTACATGAATTAAATTTCAAATAAACATTGAACTTTGAAGCTTCATTTTTAAAGTGAACCTCTCCGGTTGAAATCTTCTATCAGTCATCATCGAGGAATTTGATTCTCATTAACTCTGCTCTGCTTACAGTTGATCGGGTTCATCAATTGTATCGATTGAACTTCAAATAAATTTTGGTCTTTGAAGCTTAGTTTTGAAAGTTAATCCCTTAGGTTGAAATTTTCTATCAACTCTACCATCACCAAGGAATTTGAGTAGATTGATTTGAACATTGTCGGCATGGCCGTGCTCGTAGAGGACCAAGTTCATGATTTGTATGAATTAAATTTCAAATAAACTTTGGGATTTGAAGCTTAATTTTGAAAGTTAACCTCTTCACTTGAAATTTTTTATCAACCTGACTATCATCGAGAAATTTAAATATATTAATTTTAATCTTGTCAAATTTGCTCTACATACAAAGGATTGAATTCTAAATTTATAATAATTTAAATTTAAATTGTTTTTTAAGCTTAATTTTAAAAATTGACTCATCTGATTGAAATTTTCTATCAACTCGACTATCATTATAAATTTTATTAATTTGAATATTTTTGAATATGTTCTACTAATATAAAATTCCGTTCATGAATTGTATGAATTGAATTTCAAATAAAAATTCGATTTTAAACCTTAATTTTGAAAGTTAACCCTTTCAATTTAAAATATTTAAAATTTAGCTCGATGATCATCGAGAAAATTGAACATTGTCAACTCTGCTATGCTTACAATAGAATGGGTTCTAAATTTATAATAATTGAATTTTTAAGTAAATTTTGAACCTTAATTTTGAAAATTGACCCCTACAATCAAATCTTTTATCAACCCAAGCATCATTGAATTGATTATTTAAATGTTGTCAACTCTGTAGTGTTTGTATTGGATTGATTTCAGACTTGATAATTTTATGTGAATATAGGGACATTTCTTATATAAACCAATATTTAATCATTAGCCGGTCATGTCAACTTCAATTCCTACATATAGGGATCACACCATGTAGAAATCATCCAGTTTCGTCAACTCCAGCCCTTCTTAGGAGAAGAATTGGACCTGGTTACTGGAACTTACAACCTTACCCTATAGATAAGACGGCTTGCTGGCAAGGTGCATAATTTGAATTTGAATTTTTGGATTTTTAGAATAATTTTGAAATCTTCAAAGTAATTAAATATTTTCTAATCACTTGCATGCTTCTCGGAGTCGGGAGAAATGTATTTATTAGAAATTTAGCACATTTTTTACAATAATATATTTAATATTCAAGTTAATTTATGCCCGTGCTACACTCTCAGACTGTATGATCATGTTTTAAACATCAGGTCAGAGCACAAGCAAGCTAATTTATAAAACTACATGTATGTTAATGAAATTTCAAAAATTGTATTTAGTCCCAAATTTAATTGAACTTTAAGTGCATGGGTAAACAATTTATTATTAAAATTATGCACAAATATTTCACTTAAGTTTAACTCTCGCCTTTTGTTCGCTTCTAATTTGAATTGCGGATCCGATGGTAAATTTTGCAGTTATTAAATAATATCAATATTTTCATTTTTTATATATTTGTTGCTTATTAAAATGAGTCCCACCTTCATCATTTCAAATTTAATTGCTTTAGAATTTTAAATTTTGTTGGTCGATTGCTCCGAATAAAAAAACTATTTCGCTTTCACGAGCGAGTTGTTAGATTCATCACAGGTTGCATTCGTGCTTGTGGGTGAGCTATGAATTTTGTCATTGTGGTCAAAATTGGCATATAGCTATCAATTTAGAATCAAGCACATATATAAAAAATATAATTGATAAGAACCAAATACACACATATAGTTATACAACACCTCACCAATGTATGAAAAAATAGATTTGACTATTCTTTTTTTTGATGTGATACTAAAGAACTGAGTGTAAATATGAAAGATTTGATGTGTGATATGTGAAGTTTGGATGATATTGTATTATAATTGAGTTGTGGATGCTTGCATTTGCTCTTTTAATATATTTCATTTGATTCTTATTTTCCTCTTAAAGACTTGTTTTGGCTTTAAAAAAATTTATAGATGTTAAGATGAAAGACATCTACTAACTTGATCAAGTCTTTCACTTACTCCTAAGGCGTTGATTTAAGTGTCATGCAAATAATTCTTCCTAAATAATGTACAAAAAGACATTAGAGAAAAATGGCATTTAAATGAGAGAAAAAACTATAATACATGTGCAATACAAGTAGGGTATAAAATGTAAACAATTGTTATACATATACACACATTATAAATGATAGGATACATTAAAATCATTATATTTACTTGTTCTTATACAGGCCGACATACTTGTGATGAAATATTACATGCAGACAGGTAGGTGCATGTACGGGCGAATTCCAATCACAATACCACCAATTTGCATGTGCGGATTCCGCACGTAATATTCGCTCCATAAATGAAGAACTAACAACAACAGGGTATTTTAGGCACGGAGGCTCAATGACCCAACCAAGTGGAGGGTATTGGCTGGAACCTTGTTTTGGCATAGGCAAGTGCATCATAGTAATCCACAGGAGTAAAGCAATCACGAAAATCAGTGAAAAGTTTCTCAAAAACCCTCCATAGGACTTTGTCAGATCTGGAATAGGGATATGGAAGGAAAAACTGCAAAGAGAAACTTCAATTCCTTAAAACTACTCGCACCAAATATATGAAATTAGGGAAATTTACATGTTACCACATAATTATTTATCCATTCATGTACCTAACACCAAAACTTTCACATTTATATTTATAGGTTTCTAGAGTAATAAATTTGAGCATGAAGATATGTATTTCACTGTTTAAGAAAATAAATAATAGTGATATTTTTGACATTATGTTAAAGAATTCAGGGATATGCATGTAAATATTAAAGTTGAAGTGTTCGATATGTAGATTCATAAGAATTGAGTTGTATGTGAATCAATTATATGAAAAGAAAGCAGGAATATACTATTTATTGTGTTTATTTTTTGGGATAATTACGTACAGTCCACCCAAAATATTGATATTTACATAATTAACCATTCAGGTGATTTTTTTGAACTACCAACCGATGTATTTACACGTGTTACAATCAAACCTTCAAGAATTTGATAAAAATGAAAAATATGGGTTGGGGTTTTACCATGAATTTTGATATTTGAGTGAGAATTTGAAAAATGGATGAAAATAAGTGGATGCTTTGTAAATAGCAAGTTTCGGGTGGTCTTTGCATAATTGCCCCCACTTTTTTTAAAATATTAGCAGATTCTTCAAAAAGAAAGGGAGTTAATCGCATAAAACCTTACTTTCCTAAGCACAAAAAAGAGCTATTTGAGGAGGTAAAATAATGCTTACGTTTCCTTCCAGTGCAAGACGTTTCAGCATTTCAAATGTATCATCGTTCTCTTCCAAATTGTTGATAACAGTTAACCAGATTTGTGAAGAAAGCTCGTGGGCATCCTCTTCTGATCTTCCACAGGCAATAAACTGATCTGTGGTTAAAGAACAAAGCCTGGTAAGTAATAACAACCTGTTTTAATTACAAATATACCACCAGTTAAACAAAATTAATTTAAGCTATTAGTAGTACAGAGTTAAAAACCCATAATGATGCATTACTTTAAAATATTATATTAGAAAAATACTGCAAATTCTCAAGATTATTGCATTTTAAGCCACTCATAACAGAAAAATTATGAAAATAGGCATCTTTAGGGGGAAAAAAAAACAATTCCATAAATAATCAACTTATAAAAATCATAAATGAACTAGAAATAAGTTTAGCTTGCCAACATCAACATGGTGAAATAGTGAACCGGTAAGTGTGGGGTTTTGTAAGCTTACCAATAAGTGTTCCATGAAGTATGCTGGAAGGAGGAGCCATGGTTGAGAGCTCAAGTTGCTCTTTGAGAAACAAATAAGCGTGGCCTACAAGCTCATCAATTTCACCATTTAATGTGATAACATGCTCGCTAGCATATAACGCCATGTATCTTCTGGAGGGAGTACAAATAATGTTGGAAAAAGATTACTTGGAAACAAATATTCTAATTAAATGCACAAACAAGGTGCTTGATTTCAAAATTTTAAACTAATGATGATGGAAATGTAATATACACTCATTATAAGCATATAAAATAAGCCTAAAGTGAGAAACATGATTAGTTTGCATTGTATCTACTTTGCAGGATAAGTTTGTATTGCAATTTCTTTTTCCATGATACAACAACAAGCCTTTCGCCCACTAAGTGGGCTCGGCTACATGAATCCTTTTTCTCCATTGAGTCCTATTGAGTGTCATATTTTCACTTAATTCTAAGATTAGGATCACTTTTTATACAATATGCCCAGGTTCTAACGTTGTCATTGTCAGGTCCCAAGCCCCGGATATAAAAAGTGAAGGTTGCATTAAGTAGTTGACAGCCAACATAAAATTTTTGTTGAAAATTCATGGCACGAATCCTTCTTTTTTCATGATAGTTTGTTAAAATATGCCTATGATGATGATCCTACAGACACAAGGATGTCTTCCAGTGAATTCCACTTTAGCTTTGGTTAACTGCTTCAATGATTCCATTTCAATAAACATTAAGCTGCAAGGTTCACATGTTTTGATGATTTCCTTGCGTCTCTATTTGAAGCATTCCATACACCACAACTTGTAATTTTCCTTTGTCAGCTTATCTGCTTGTAGTTTTCTGTATATTTCTAACTTACCAAGGTTTTCTTGCGCAAGCGATTATCATCTACTTTTGAATTTTGTTATAGTGCTATATAAGATTGAAAAAATAAATAAAACAAGAGCTAATTTCTACTGTTTTAAGCTAGCAAAATTAGAACTTATTATTTTTTAGTGGAGCTTACAGGATTCAAACAAATTTCTAATTTTGGATCATTTATGCAAAATATATAAAACAGTTGACTCATTTATAAGATATTTGACATTGTATCTTGAAATAAAAATTCAATTTTTTACTCAATTCTTGCATTTGATGGATGATAATTTTTAGTATTGATGACTATTTGATGTGTAATTTTAATATTGATGATTATTTCATGGCTATCAGTCAATTTGTTCTGGCATGAGGACTTGATCACTCACTTGGTGATTTCCATTCATGTTATTTCCAAGAAGTTGCTTTAGGGCCCGTTTGGGGCGGCTTATTGGTGCGGTCGACATTTTCGTAACGCCGCCTGTGCGTTTGTTTCGCACGTTCGTCTCTGCAATCTGAAATCGCCAACGCCCTTTATACAGGAATCGCAAACGCGCTCGTTAGGGTGCTTACTGCATATCATTTGAGCTTTTTACCCTCAAGCCCTTGCCATCTCCCGTTCCCGATCCCGTCCCGATCTCCGCCCTTCTCGTCTCTGATCTCTCTCGGGGTCTGGTTCATCGTCGTCCCCATCTCCTCTGCCCTTCGATCTCTCTTGGTGGTATGGTTCATCATCGTCCCCGTCTCCTCTGCTCTTCTCCTCTCTCGATACCCTCAACAGACGTGTCCCCTCTACTCGATCTCCCTGTAAGTTATTTGGAGCTCCGGCTTTTTGGTAATAGGATTGTGTTCGAGTTGTTTGCACCTGTTTTCCCTCTATCGACTCTGGCTCTCTGGTAATAGTTAGGTTTTTTGAATTTCTTAAGCTTGTTTTGGTTCTATCAGCCCTGGCGATGCATTATTCTTGTGGCTTGTTTTGTTAGATTAGAAAATAGTTACATACATTTGCTTTCTGATGCACCTATGTTGCCTCTAATGCTAGAAAAAATTTTGGTGTTTCGACTTCCTGGTAATATAACTGTTTATGTTGAAATGGGAGAAATGCGAGAAGGATTGGGAGAAATGAAGTTTCTTGTTCTCATCCGGCAAGTCCCTATCTATTTACGTCGCATTCTAAATTTTGAATTGAGATTGCTCATCTCATGATTGCGGATGTATGTGCTATTTGAGGTCTAAATTCTGAAAGAAGAGGTGCATAGATATTGGTCTTTATGCATGTAGATATATATACTACCCAAATCTTTTATATCACATAAAAAGAACCATTCTTTTAACTCCTAAAAATGAAATACAACTTTTTATGCATAGAATATGTGGTATGCATGCAAAAGTTGAAGCTTATATGTTATATGACTAAACGCAAAGGAGTTTTCTTGATGCATGATATCCATTAGTTGGAGGTTTTGATAGTTTGTTGATTTGAAATTTTTATTTCAAAGTGGTGAGCAGTGTATTTTAATTTCTGTAACAAAACTGTAATATTTTGAGACATCTATTTTATCTATTATTTTCCATAAACAGTTCTATTGTAAACAGCTTAACCAAACAGGGGCAAAATTGTCATTTATCCAACAACAGCTCTCAGTAAACTGTTCTGAATAAGCTGCTCCAAACAACAAGTCAGCTTATTCTGATAATCTACAGATTATCAGAATAAGTTGTTTATCAGCAGATTATAAATAATCAACAGCTGCCTCAGACAGACCCTTAGTAA
>NEWO01000026.1:905031-916303 GCA_003013225.1 Phalaenopsis aphrodite
TCATTCGCTGCATATAAATAGCGCTTTGCTTTTTATAGCATACAATAATTATTAAAAAGAGTTTGCATTGTGTTATAAATGGGACATTTAAGCTGGATGGCTGTTATCCAAAGATTAAAATTTACAGAAATTATATATGTAATCTCTGTTATATATTTAAATTATAATTTTTTTAATCAATTATCTATATTATATCTTACAAATCTTTTAACTGTTATTTTATTTACTTTAATATTTTTAATTGCTATGTTTTAAAGAACGGATGCCACTTGCACTTTGTATCATATATCCCCTCTCGTATATCATATTTGTTGTTTTGCCAAATTTGATGTATATAAAAGGAATCCAAATCTTTAATGATTAGCATTTTTTTATCATGATTCTCATAAAAGCAATTCATGTTGAGCTTTAAATAGATTTTTTTTCCTCCCTTTTTTTATCAGCACATATAAATTATGTGAATGCTAGTCACACCTCTTGCCCTTACCCTAAAAATAACCCTAATCAAGCTTATATTACAGCACAAGCACCACAAATTATTTCCTCTTCCATCCTAACTCTAGGCTAACCCCATAACCTCTCAAAATCCTAACCCTAATTCAATCAAATCAATTCCAAGTCCACCCAAAAATCCTAACCCTAATTCAATTAAATCAATTCCAAGTCCACCCCACTCTTGGTGTAGTGGCGTTAACCCTTGAACCCTATTATGGGGATATATGATCCTAACATTGTACCAACCAATTAAAAACAATCCTCAAATCCACCTTACATCACCACCAAGCAAGGACGCCTACTTGAATTTAACATATGTTTTGAATCAAGTGCCACATCCACTTTCATTCCAAGGCTTGGTCATCCCCATGCCTTTTAAGCAAGTAAAAGAAGTGGAAAAATAATTCAAGCTTCTCTCTAAAAGCCCTTGACAAACCACTCCAAGATTGGACATGAATATGGCATGCATTGGAACCATTTTCATTTCTTGTATGGCATGGTTCGAATTTGATTGCTTTCTTGAATACTTTCATTTCATTGCTCATAAAAGCACCTCATGTACTCTTGTAACATATTGTTGAATGAATGATAAGCTTTGCTTTTCATCCTGTGATAATGCAAGGCAGAGATTCAAATCCTCAATATTTTGATGAGCACAGGATTTTTATCCCCATCCCCTCTAGCTTTCGATTTTGGCACTCGACAACAGCCCAAGCTACCATCCCAAGAAACATACGCCACGACCCACTTATGCACTCTACTACCTTTCCCACAAAAAAATCCTAGACTATCCATCTCGAGCTTGATCACTCTTACACAGGCCGAGACTCACACCAAGGCCTTCACCCATCTAGCCTCTTCTCTCCAAGACCCTTAAACCCTACTATCCCTTAAAATCCTAGCTAAAACAACCCTAATTGCGCCTACATCAAGCCATATGCACAACAAATAATTCTCTTTCATCCCATCTCTTAGCCAGTCGGGACAATCAGTCAAAATCCTAGCCCTAATACACTCCAAAACCCTCCACACATCTACTAAAATAAATAAATTAATTAATTAAAAAAAACTTCTCCGAAATACAAAAAATAATTAAAAATAAATAAATAATTAAAGAAAAATACAAAAAAAAAAAAAACCCTCCACACATTCACCTAACGTCATTATCTAGTGAGTGACTTCATCATCAAGATCCTCTCACCACTAAGTCTCATAAAAAATATTAAAAAATCAAATATGAATCAAGAGATGAGTTCATAATATACAAGTAGGGGTCTTTATCCTTAAAATAAGTTTTCAAGATGATGGTGCCCATCTATTTGTGTATTGGGCTTAATATGATCACCAAATATCGCAACATCTTTACAAAAAGATATCAAAATCAGTATATTTTGTTGGAATCAAGTGGATCATGCAGTTTATACCACTAAGGATGTTGGGGGTTTCTGCCATATTTAAAAGGATATCAGGAGAAAGAACCTCAGGTGTAAGCCCTACTTTTTGAGTTGGCATTTAGTGAATGAAACATTGTAGTTTTGAAATGTTTATAGTTCAGTATGAGTGATGGTCAATACTGGATAATTAAATGATGGGAGGATGGTTAAGATCCACATAAGAGTGGAGACTAAATCTTTGGATACAAAATAAAAGTAGAGTTTCATATAAGACAATCAACTATAAGACCATTCTGGAGGTATAATGGAGAAAGAAAAGTAAGTTTTAAGAGGTGGATAAAAAACCTAGAACTCAATTGGTGCTATAAGAAGAGAAGCATTGTTTCATCATTTAAAATATTATCATTCAGCCACAGATTTTTTTTTTTTTAAGACATGTGGATTCTCTTCCGACCGATGAATTACAAGATAGACAATTAAAAAGAGTGAAGGTATCATTGTCTTGTACATACTAACTGATAAAAGAAAAAAATAACTTTTTATCAGCTATATCTGCGAATAAGGCATGCAGCCACAATTAAATTTACATGCTAATAAATTGGCAGACGATGAATCATGTTACACAATAAATAAAATGTTTCTTCAGAAGAATATAGATCTCTCACCTCTTAGCTAAACCTCCAGGAATAGGCCCAGGCCAACGTTTTCTAAGGATAACTGAAGGCCAGGATCGCGCAATTGCAAACTGCCAGAGACCCTCCGCTCGGAATATGGAAGCCCACTGCTTACAGACACATGATATTTGAACCCACTCAAAAATAGGCACCCGGACAAAAATTTCAATGAGGAGATGATCTGGAAACTTGCAAAAAATATCAGTACTGTGATCCATTATTCAGTTTAGCCTGAAAAAAAGACATTGCCAACTCTTAGTTGATGACAATTTAGCAGTCATGACTGTGCAAGTACAATGAATATTATTTTGGTAACTTGAAGTAATACCTTGGAGCATATTGGCAAGATATCAACTAGTTAAAAATTAACAAAATTTGACATAGAAAGATTAATCAGTTGGAATAAAGTGAGAGGACATGGATGCATGTAAAACAACTCTGTAAAAAAAAGAAAAAAAAAAAAGAAGAAGAAGAAGAAGCATTTCAAGTACCAGGTTATATTTAAAATACAAATACACTAATGATTTCTTATTCTACTACTGATGCTGCTGATTCATAAAATGAGCCACTCCATTATATAAGAAAACCTTCAAATCCTTCATCATAACTTAGCACATTGTTCAAAACTCCCATTTTTTATTTTGATCTTGTAACAATATGTTTTCCATTACAAAACATTATAACCTTCTGTTTCGCTTTAAATGACTTCTCACACTCATGCAGATTATCTATAATTAGAACTACTTCAATCAACAAATAAGATGTGTAAATATATCATGCTTATTGAAACATAGAAGCTTTTCAATCAACATGATGTGAGAAGTTGTTATCATGACACAAAAGAATCACAAAGGACATCAAAACTTCATAATAAAAGAAGAAAATGTGTCTATCTCAGAATAATACCAATGATTATAAGTAAACCAAAGAGCCCCTGATCAAGCCTACCATTCACAACCCAATAGCAAACTAAATGACTCAAAAAAAACTGAAGAGATTTTTTTTTTATTAAAATGAATTTTCTCAAACAAATCCTAGTTGATCGTAATTATCCTGTAAAACTATATGAAGCGCACTTGTCAATTGTGAGGAGTTGAACTCAGCACTGAGACTAACAGCTCTGCTTGCTTATTTTCTACTGCAAAACTCAGCCTAGGTTACTTGGAGTGTACTTCAAATAAATTTTAAAAATCTCAAACACCCTATACTCCGCTCCTACCCTTAATGCTGATTTCCAAACCCTTCCCATAACAAAGGGAGCTGAAGACCCATCCAGCAAAGCTATAGCCAGCAAACGGTTTACAATCCTTTAAATTTTGTACAGCGGTCACTGTGGTACTGATAACAACCTTGTGCAATACAATAACTAAACATTGCCTTAAAAAACACTTTTTTCATCAATGTCTTACCAGTATGATAAGCTTGCTCATATTGGAACCCTACTTTGAATTGAAACCCCATAACAATACCCTCACAAACAACCTCGCACCAGTTTAATAATTTATGATAATCTTATGTTGGGGAAGAGAAATAGAAAATTGATTTGAGAGATCTAAAACAAAACTTAGAATAGAAGCACACAAGACAAAAAAATCACAGAAAATACAAAGAACATCAGGATTTAATGTGGAAAAACGAGAACAGGAAGAAACGACAATGTCACATCACTAAGGAAGTAAATTATGAAAAATGAGGAGAATTATATAAATTACACCGCAAGCCTCTCGACACCATGGAACCCTTTAGGAATTCTCTCCTCTCTTTCGTACAAGATAAATCTTGAAATCCAACTTCAATACCACACGGATCCCACAGAGAAGATGTAATTTTAAGCCTCAACTGCCTGAATGAGGTTACCAGTGTCGGGGCGCCGCGATTAGGCGTTGCGGCACCCCCCTCCTGACACCGGGGCTAACCTCCAGGCGCTAGGGTGTTAAACGCTCTGATTTAGGACCTATACATGAACCTAGGTTGGGCGCTACGACGCCCCATCGTAGGATTGGAGCATCAAGTGCTCGAGTTCCAAGAATCGAGTTGCCTCATTAGGGAGTTGCGGCGCCCGATATAGCAAAATTTTATTTTAGGGGAGGTGTCTCCAAACCTAAAATAGAGCGGCACCCTCCGTACCCTAGCAAACTCACTGTCAAGCATGAAAACAAAATTAAGGGCTTTTAGTGAAAAATTGATCAACACAATCATGCTTCAGATAATAACACCTTACACCTAGCCTACAATGGATAATCGTGATAGAGAACTCACTATTTTTCTCCTTTAAAAAAATTTCAAAATAATAAGGTAAATTAATTTTTTAAAAAGGAAAATTGTTGAAAATCAAGCTTTTATAACTGCTCTCAAATATGGAAATCATTCATTATAACATAGACTATTTAATAAAAAGAACAAAAAACATAATACTAATAAGCTTTAAATTCTAATAAAATAATAACAAAAAAAAATATCTTTAACCTCAAGAAAGATGTTGCAGGAAAAATATATGAACATGGATTAAGAAAGTCATGATCAAGTAAGAGAGAAATGCAAGGAATATAATTCATAGTGAAATCACATAAAAATAACTCCTAAATGAACCTCCATGAATTATTTGTTTATTTATTTTTACTTCATTACTTTATATGCACCTCAAGTTCACTAAGGTTATGAACTTTTTGAATAGCTCGTCTCCCAAAAGCAATATTTGAGTAACATTAATTTTAAATCTTCATGGGTTTGTTACTGAAAGTGGAACTTCCTCAACTTTTAGGTAATCAATGAACAAATCCACTCAACTCATCGAGGGCACTTCTTCAACCTGCATAATTTCTACTTCTTTGATGCTAGGACAAAACAAATCTAGGGCAGCTCGCATGTATAGTTTTCTTAGTTTTTGGGAGCAAATCCCCTAGCTAGTTTTGTTTCTTCAAATCAACCCAATCTTCACCTTGAAAAGATACCTTCAAAACACTTCATGAAAAGATACCATCATAAGATATTCACTCAAACTTCATACTATTCAATGACTTAATTCAATATCAGTTGTGAGTCTGAAATACAGTCAAGTATTTCACCTCAATTCCAACCATGAATTTCAATCCCATGATTAAAGCCCGACTTGGCTATTATTAACTTATAAAGAAATTCTAATTGAATATGTTGCACGATCTCCACAGAGCTCTTTAAGACCATTTCATCACCAACTTTAGAATATTCAAAGATTCCATCACCATTCTCCACTTGTCACCCTTCTCTCGGCTTCAATATTAGTGAAGTCCACTAGATAGTTGACAAGGATATGGGCTATGATGGCTATGCTTGGTTTATGTATGATTAAGAACTAGTTCAACTCCATGTCACATTTTAATAACCTTTCAAAATGGCCAGCTTTGTTGAGTATGGTTTTAAGCATGTCTCTATCAAACTTATACTGAGAGTGCTAGAAAGATGGCTTGAGTCATAGAACTATAATTGCCAATGTTCATGTAAGTTTCTCCATGAATAAATATCACAACTCAGCACACCGAGTTTAGATTGATAATATCTATGCACATTCTCTGTTTTTCATTCACTTTTTGCATCACCTCATTAGAAATCTATTCGAATTTTGTATTACCTTTATAAATTTGACGTAAAATAGCTTCTAGACCTCCTACCTAATGAGTTTTACAAGGGTGGTTACTATCTCTCAATCTATTTTTTGATAAATCTATCCTCCTTTCTCATAGTAGCCTATGGTAGACAACGTTAACATATATTCTAGCAATTAAATGACTATTAACATAAACATTTCAATGTCATCTTAAAGCACTTGAACTAGTTGGTCTCAATGTCGCGGGCCAAAAAAAATGCTAATTCAGAGAGTGTGCTTTTGTACTCCCTCAATGGCTTGAATTTCTTCTATGCTTCATGGATCTCTAACCTCACATCCTTGTTGACTTTCAGTTGCAGCACTTCAAGTACACTTCCTATAGCTTAAAATAATAAGCCTTAGTTGTACCAAATCTCCCATCAATGTTATTTCCCATCCTTCCACTAGGAACTAGATTTCAATATAGTAAGTGGAGATCATCGCTCTAAAATTGTTCAAAAGTAGTCGCCAAAAAATTGACAATGCAGGTGGTGGATGCATTTCTTATGATTAAGTAAACCATACTACTGAAGTTCGCATTCTCCTCGTATGATGAGCAAAGTGATAATGTCTTGCACTTCATTTCTTTCTCCAAAAAATCTAAAGAGTGGACTTGTAGTTGAAATTAAATAGGCAGGTCCCAATCAAATACCCCTTTCAAAATGATGTCAATATAACTCTTGATATCAATCAAGATGCTCCATATCCAAAAATTGGCTAATAAAGTAGTGGCTGCTACTACATTGTAGAAGCGGTTCTCATTAGTCAATCTATCAGCTTAAGCGAAGGTTATGGATACAAACTTAGTATAGGGTGCTTTGAAAATAGTCGTTGAGTTCAACTCTCTTGATCAAACTTGTTTAAAGCTAGCATACCAAGATTATTCTATTATTGCTCTTCCATGATTGGCTAGCACCATGCCAGTGATATGAATTTCTTTGGTTGGGACTAGTTTACTACTCTACTCAGAGTACCCTCATTGTTATCTTTCGAGGTCAGCCATAAGAAATTCCTTCTAGCTTTTTGGCATTGATATGCTCTTCCATAAAATTCCTTAAATGTTAACAAGCATCCATATCATATCTATAAAATCTCTATAGAACGTGCAAAACTTAATCATGTGCCATTAGCATGCCCTTGCTCTCATGGGTGTCTGCCGCTTAAGAAAATATTTATTTTGTATGCCTCCATAAATAAAACCATAAATAATTATAGCAAGATAATCATCGATTATCGGAAAGGCTAATGATTCCAAATGCCCTCTTAGGTTGGCATGTTATCAGGTGTTAGTAGGTGTGATTCAATTAACTAGAAGTGTGACCCTCTCTCTCCTCTACTTGGGATTTAGAGCAGTTTTATGATGGCTTGGACCTCACTAAAAGTCACACCTTGCTAGAACTTCTCTTAAGCGATTGGAAGTAAAGACTTGACTGCAGTGATGTACTGTTCAATGTTCATATGACTATTAAAGAGTTCTAATAAATCTAACAGCATCTTTGGTTACCACAAGTCAAGGGCGTATCTAAGGCTGTGTTTAGGGCCGCGGTTTGTGCGCGGTGCACCCCCAAACCGCTGCGAGCAAAATTTTTCCCTGTTTGTTTCATAACTTTGCGGGGGCGGTGACAAAAAGCTTTGAGGAAGCCGGCAGTGGGATCAACCCCACGGCCTCGCGTTCGCCCCTAAAATTTCTTACCTTTACCCTTTACCCTCGCGACACTTTTGTCCCAACGTCCTCCTTCTACACATCTTCCCCTCGTGAGAAAAAAGAAGCTCGTTCCTCTGCTCCTTTGCTCCCCGTTCGAAAACCATACGAATCAAGGTATATGGATCTTCAAAAACTTTCTCTCCCGAGTCTCCCTTGCGTCTCTGCTCCTCTCTTTCCTCTTCTCCCATCGCCAGCTTCGTATATCATTTTGGATCTGTAATATTTGGTAGCATGAAGAAGTTTTTCGTGGTACATTATTGAGGGGTTACGAAGCATGTGCCTCCGATTTACATGAAGGATCTGTTTTTTTGCTCATAATTTTTTTTTTGTTAGAAAAATTTCACTATTACAGTCTTTTTTTAAACAATTTTTACTAAACAATGGTAGAATGATCATTTTTCCAGAAACAGCTGCAATTATTTTCACGCAGCTGCACTAAACAAACAACCAGCTTCCCCGCAGTAGCTTCTTGGAGCAGCGCAGCTGCAACTGAAAAGCTGGGAAGCTGCAACTGAAAAGCTGGGAAGCTGCAGTTGTGCTAGACAGAGCCTAAATGAACCTTCTTACAAGTGTTGAGAGGGGTATAGATTGCAAGTTCTAAGTCATTTATAATCAGCATAACTTTTTGAAACATACAAAAAAATTCCTGAGAGACTTGCCAATAATCACCTTATCATCAGACGATCTTGTCAGCTCTTCAAAGGCCTTTGGGCACTTGGAAAACAAACATCTTGAGTATAGTAAAGAAAATGATGACTTTCAATGGCAAGCACAAGAACCATATAAGATATAATCCTCTGACAATGGTAAGCGGCATGAGGTATTTTAAAGTATCATCGATGTCAAGTAACAAAGTGGCCACCAGTAAGTAAGCCACATGGTTGCTCAGGTGAGTTCTTCCTATTTGTTATTGAAGGTGAATCATCTTAAACTTTATCAAAGATTAAACTTATGCAGTCTCCCTACAAAAAAAAATTCATCAGTTCGGACTTTCCCTCTCGCCTCATTTACACAAGGGGGGTACTCCTCATTACTATTGGGATAGTTATTTAAATGTAAAGAGATTAACACACAAAAGCTGCCTTCATATGATTGAATCTGAGAATTCATCCTATGACTATTGCAACCACTTGATTTTGATTTTATCTCTCTCCTTAAATCTTGATTCGAATCTAATCTTATATTTATAGGATGATTTCCAAGCATTACAAAGGAAGTTATATTTTTTATCTAGTAAAACAAATAAATAGATGGTATACCATATGACTATTGCAGATATGCAGAAGCAATGATAAAAATCCCAATGAGTGCCCTAGTACTGCTACCTTAGGTTTGTATTTCAGATGTCTCATCAATTGAATAGATTAGTGGTTGTCTGCTTCAAATGAATGCCTTCAAACTTGATCTGATCTAGCAAAATCAAAAGTTGTGGATTTTGCAAACAAGGAAATGAATGGATAGCAACTCCTGACCATCTTTGATAAGGTATAATTCATCCCAAAAAAGGGCAAGTTCTAAGAAGGTTTTCATGGCGGATTCTTAACATGATTGCATGTGTGCTCGCTGAATAGGCATAAGGAAGGTTTTAGAGTATAGAAAGTATACCTCAGTTGGAGATATGACCAACTGGCCGAATCGATCGAGATCCACTCAAGTTTGGGAAAGACAAAAATGGCCTCTTAATCGCCTCACAGCAATCTAAATCTGCTGGAAAAATAGACAGCCGAATCGCCAGGAGAAGCGAAACTGAGCAGGCGATTTCTGCGGGTTTAATAATTAAAAAATTAGAATAAAAGTATTTGTAGTCTATTTAAATGAATATTTTAAGACAAATAATAAGATTTGAATGTAGTCTCTACCATTAACGTTCTACATTTGTGCGAGTTGTTTGCAAATAACTCATGTCCGACTCGCTAATGGGACGAAGATGAATAATTTTTTTGCGCTCAATATATTAACGAGTCGAATATGAACAACTATATTTGTTAACAAATTGAACATGATAAGAGCGTGGGCTCACTCAAGCTCGGCTCATTTGCACTCTTAATCGAGAAAGAGATCGCTTTGGGGGTTAAGAAAAAAGTTATCAAACTGGCTAATTGTTTGTGAATAGTAGGTGTTTAATTCATTCGTTGAGTAAATGGGCCAAACATTAATAAATTTTTTGAGCTCGATATATAAACAAACCAAACACAAACAAATATTTGTACGGTCATGTTTGGCTCGTTTTGACTCGAATTGATGAGTATTATTTTTAAACAATTTAATTGGTTACAATGCTACAAAAAATTATAATCAATTAAAATTATTAATTAAAAAATGAAATAAAAAATACTCAATTCTATATAAATGAATATTTTAATATCAATAATAAGAGTAAATCTAGCCCTCACCTTTAACATGTCATGACTGCGTGACTAATTAGAGTTGTCAAAACAGCTCGTCATGGGTGAAAAGCTCATGTTAAACTCGCTAAACAAATGAGTCGAACATAAACAATTTGTAGTGCTCAATATATAAATGAACTAAACAGAAAAAGTGGTATTTTTTAACGAGTTGGGCGACCAAAATGCCTCTAAAAGAACAATATGGAGCTTGTCCCGAAAAATGTTTTGTTGTTGCGCCATAGGATAAGGAAATAGGCGGCATGTACGAACGTACCATCTAATTCTTATGTATTTATATATCTAATTTCTAAACTTTAATTTTTACATTTATATCACATAAATCTTTCATATAATATCAAAAATATCATCATAATAATTTTAAAAAAAAGTGAGATCATAGGCAATGTGATTAGAACGTAAAAATTAAAGCTTATGTGTTAAATATGTAAATACAATTTTCATTTAAATTTTTATAAAGTATAGAATAAGAAAGGCTTCAAAATATTATTTTAGATATTTTATTTTAATAATTTTTGTAAATTATAATTATCATTTTGTTCATATTAATTTTTCTTATAAATTCCACTATTAGTTGTGCATATCAACTTTTATAATGTTTTGTAAAATATTTGGTGATATTCCTGTGTATTAAAATTTGTTATGATTTTGATACTTCTGTATAAAAAATGTGTAAAAATTAAAAAAAACATGAAGAAGTGCCGGTTGTTGTGTGGTTAGATAATTGTATGTTATGTGCGTTCAAGTGGAGTTATACTAACTTAATGTTTTTATATGCGTTTGATGCATCTTGTGAATTGTGAATAGCTGAATGTATATGTAAAAGTGAAGATACTAGTTTTTGTATTTGCACCACACTATATAAGCACACAACATGATGTGTTATCATATTCTCTTAGTCCTTTTAAATTATATATATATATATATATATATATATATATATATATATATATATATATATATATATATATATATAT
>NEWO01000026.1:917628-935070 GCA_003013225.1 Phalaenopsis aphrodite
AAATCTATAAAGAATCTCTAATAAGCTCGAGTCTAAAAACTGTTATCAAGTAATAGTGATCATCCGATCACCAGTCTTTTACATCCCATCTCTCAATATTCAATTTCCAAAAAAAAATTCCCTACACATAAAATTTTACTAACAAATATCAATTTCAACTCCATTACAATACCAAAAAACATCGTCATGACACTGAAAAATGGGAATTGGGAGGAGTTCATAACACTAAAGCTGAAAACTTGATTAAGAAAAACACACCTGAGAGGTTTGGACCTATAAAATGGGGGAAAACATCTATAAGATGTAAATAATTTTTTTCAATTAAGTATGACACATGTGGGCTTTTAGAATAGTACAAGGCAAGCTTAGTAACCAAATGATACACTCAATCCTCTTGAATTGACTATTAAGAAATATTAGCTCCCATTACAAACATATACATATGTATAATCTACATTGTTATTTCTCTAGCCACTAATCTTCAATTTTTCATACAATAGTATAATGTGAAGAACACTTTTTGACATAGGGACATCAAAAAGAGGCCTATATAGATTCACCATCATATTTGGCAATGCTTTAACAACTAATAATATGTACAAAATTAAGAAAAAAATGTTCTATAAGAACTAAAAGAATCCTGAAATGTTTAATTTCACAAAAACTATGAAGAGAGTTGCATAAAAACAAAGCCAACGTGACAAATTACTCTTCATTAAGCACTAATCCTCATTTTATAAATTGGTCATACTAGTTAATGATGAACATTGAGCCATAATGCAAAAGTCTTTGTGGACATATTGTGCATAGAACATGGCACGATGCATATCATTTCATAAAATGATGTAAAGTATTAGAAGTAATGAATGAAAATATAGATACATACAAAAAAACAAGAAAACATCATTTGTTAATGTTAATTGGTGCACCATAATGTAAATATCTCAATAAATATAAAAGAATAATAAATTAAAAGATAAAATGGCAAGATAAAATAAAGTATAAATAATACTTAAATTTAAGTGTTTAATATCCCAATTATTTAAAAATCAAAATATTATAATTTTTTTTTATAAATTTTCACTTTTCATAAGCATTTAAACTGGTCATTCAAAGAATTACTGCCGTCATCATAAATCAAGCAAATCTTATTTTCTTCATCAGCGTCATTATAACCCGATAAAACAAAATCATCATCCTCATCAAGTGAATGGAGCTCACTATCATGAAATTAATTTGAATTTTTATCCCATATATGTAAGCATGTATATATGCATGTATATCAACATATACATACATACATAACTTTTTATATTAAATCTTAGAAATAAACTTAGCACATATCGTGGGAGCAATGCAACATGTCGCACCATACAAATGTTGTTGAGGGTGTGCAACGCCATGGCACGCACCATTTCGCGCCATTGACATATATGATGTTCACAATATAACTGTTATAGGCCATGACAATCAAGAGAAAGAAGCTCCTAAAGAAAACTTTGCGAAATAATTTGAAATCAAAGAGCCTGAAAACACATACTTCTTGGACATAGAAGTTAATCTAAATTATGAACAAAAAATCCCTCCCAATAATAATGTCATGGATCTTCAAAAGACAAAAAAAATAATGGCCTGCAAGGCATGTGAAACCCCACAGAAGAAGAGTTGAAGTAGGACATGGATGAAGAAAAAATTGAAGTAGACATGAGGCAATATCAAAAGATTATATTAAGAAAATCCTTTATAAATTGATGTATGTACTAATGTGGACTATGTTAGATCAATTGTAAACAAATGATCCACTTCAAGCTATTGTATGTTACTCAAGAGAAAATCTCATAACTTAAAAAAGCAAGAAACAACCTAAAAGATAGTACGAAATTCAAAAATAGGACAATTGCTTCTATGGATCAAAGTCATGCTGCACAATTTGCAGATCAAATTAAAACACATAGGAAAATATTCTATGACAATAATCCAGCATCATTGATAATCCTATATAGCATGATGCTATCAAACATATGAAAATAGATAGATGGTTTATAAAAGAAAAACTAGCAAATGGATTAGTTTACATTTCATACATCCCAACAAGAAGACAACGTACTGACATATTTATCAAAGGGCACAACAAACACATTAAAGAATATAATAAGGAGTTTGAAATGATATATATCTAACATCCAGAATAAGAGAGTTTGTTGAAGAGCCATCAAATCAATAAAGGCCAGCTAAAGAGCTACACAAAGATAATAAAAGGCAATAGATTCATTACTAAAGAAGGAAATTACACCCCACACGGATTCATATACAAAGAATGAAAGATAGAACCCACAGATTGGTCCCTTGACATCAATTATAAATCCCTAAATGATCAAAAGGAGGGTAGTTAGGGCAATTTTTGCGTTCATTATTGTAATTATTTATTTATTTTTTCATTTTGTGTAGATTTGTAAATAAATACTCAGTGAAAGAATGAACAAATCAAACTTCCCTAACCATTCCCTTGACATCAATCAGAAATCCTTAAATGATCAAAAGGCAGATGTTGAAGGCAATTTTTGTGTTTGTTTGTATAATTATTATTACTTTTTTTTATGTAATTTTCTAAATGAATACTGGGTATGAACAAATCAAGCTTTCCTAGCCGTTTTTTATTTTTTATTTACAAATTCAGATACTTCATATGTTCTTATAGCATCATAAGTTAGGAAAGAAATGCTTAATTATATTTGAACCTTTAATTAAAAAGGGTCCTGTATCAATTTGAGAACTTCAATTTAGCTCACAATGTTAAATGGATTCAAATTTGAGCAACTGAATGTCACTGATAACCAAACTAAGTGCAGCAAACATAAGAATGTTATAATGAATGTAAACAAAAGTAAAGATTACAGATATTAAAGCATACAAGTAGCATACATTAATGATAAGATGGTGAAATTGGCTTGGGTGCTAGGAATAAACTCATTAATGGGCAGATAAATTTACAGTAAAAAATTGGAATGAAAAACCACATGAACACAGAAGGAAAATAAAACTGCAAAATTCATAAGGCAGCACAAATGGCTAGAATGAGGCATATGATAATGCTGATGACAAAATTGACCATTCATTAATTAGTAAAAGTGAACATATTCAAAAGTTTCAAATGATAAGCATCCTAAAGAGAAAAGAAATAATACAATATCAAAGCCAACCAGCAGAGATCAAAAAATGAAATGAGGCCAAATGGAGCTAAGCTGTAACAAACACAGCAAATTGGAAAAGATAGCAAGTAGAGGTTACAGATCTATTAGAAAATACGAAACATACAAGAAATATCGTTTTATATTTCTCTGAAGATTCTGATCTATAGAGCTCAAACACAAACTTAACATTGAACCATAAAACTAAAGCTAACTTTCTAGACTTCAAGATTTGTTCAAACACACTTAATGATAAATTAAAGAGTATGTGGCAGAAAAAAAAGAACTTTTTAACAAACTCCATTTATATAAGCAAACAGTTAGAACAAAGTTCATCTCAAGTAAAAGCACCCCTATGCAAGCTTAAGGTGTCATACGAACATCATCAACTCGGGTCTGCTATAGATGTTATTCTCCTCATCCGCCAGCACTGGGTAAGCAGCAACAAGTGTATCCTGAGCTCCAATATAAAGTGAGTTGTAAATCTTCCAGTATACCTCACGGACCTTCCTTGCTGGATGGAACAAGCCTTGGAGGCAATAGTTCAGGATGACTGCAGCTCCCAAGGCAACTCTCATTCCTTCAATAGCCTCCATTACAGCATTTATGACATGTGGAGAAGTTTCAAATATATTAGGCCACACATAGTTCATCAGATGGACCAACGCATCCTCACAACCCAAACCAGCAACACCCAATGCCATGTGCTTTACAGCTGAAGCAGCAGTTTGTCTATGAACCAGATCCCTATCCATCAAAGCATCTTCCAGTAATGGTGTCACTGCATAAATGTAATCCTTTCCCATCTCTCCAATGTACTCAAAAAGAAAGGAAAGCGATTTTAAGACTCCATTTTGTACATTCAATTCTGGGACACGGTATTCATTCATAAGGGCAGGGAGAACAGTGAATGGGGAGCAGGTTTCAGCAACTATAGCAATTGCAACTGTTGTGCAAACACGATTTTGACGCTCTTGCACTTTCAAATTGTTTAATAAAGTTGCCAAAACATCCTGTGGTCCAATAGCTTTTGCAATGTACCCAAATGTGTTCACTGTAGCTCTCCTGATGCCTTTCTTATGAGCCTTCAGCATATCAAGCAGCTCAAAACATATCCTCATCCACTCTCTAGCAGGAACAAACTCAGCGCCGCGATCAGCAATTCTGCCAACAAGATCAATACAGTTCTCCTGAACCTTTTCATGTCTGTTCTTCAGAATAGGAGTCAGCCGAGGAAGCAGGTCTTTGATGGGAGGAGTCATCTTGGTCATACCTATAACGTTAACTATTGCCTTTAGTGCTCCCAAAATAGAACCTAAAACCTCAGGGTATTCTTCTCCAAGATACTCATATAAAACAACACCTAAATGGCCCATCAACTGCTCTTCATGACACTGTTTCATGACAACTGCAATCCGTGAAATAAGGTCAGCTGCTTGCTGCCTCACTTTTGCGCTCTTGTTATTCAATCTCCATTTGATTGTTCCACAGATTTGAGGAAGGTAAGGCTTCACTCTCTGACCAAGAGCATTCACGACTGCACCAAATCCATTAAGCATGACATTTGCATCATCACTGGTCTGTTCTTGGAATGCATAAAGTATCCCATCAATAAGAAGCTCTTCCAGACGGGCATCAATATCAGAAGCACCCAAATTGGATACCACTTTCTCAATGGTTTCCATAACCATTCTCCGATAGGGCTCACTCTCATCCTTAAGGTCTTCCACTATCCTTCCAACAATATCTGCCACACCAACCTTATTTGCAATTTCAACAGTAGTATCCACAAGCTGCTTGTAGTTTCTTCGATCCAGGGCCATCCTCCTAACCCAGAAATTTCTGAAGAACTCTGGAAGAATATCATTTCGTATGTAATCAGCTTCAACACCTTCAGTACTTACACATTGCTTGACAACTTTCAGCACAATCTTCTTCATTTCTTCATCAGGGGATTGGAACTCACGAATAAGAATGACCATGACTTCCTTCGTGTAGTAACTTGCATAAAGTGCATCCATAAGGGGAATAATGAAGCCAATTGCCTTCAAAAAGGCTGCTAGCACCTTCCCACGGTGTGAACGAATACCCTTCCAAAGTGGCTTTAGAACTGAATCAAAACTTTCTATACCATAAGGAGCAGCCGCTTCTGCCAAAGCTGCAAGAGATAGGGCAGTAATTGTTCTGACCTTCTGATTTTCATCACTAAGCCCATGTTCAATGATTTCAACCAGAGACCTTAGGTGCGGAAGAACAGCACATCCCATGAGAATTGCAATCTGTTGCACAATTTTTATACCAGTGTGTCGTGCTTGCCAAGACTTTTTACTTTGGCAGACAGCCTTCAGAAAAGGTAGAAGAGCAGGAATTCCCAAAGCGGAAGCCACCACACTGAAAGCCCTTGCAGTTGTATTCCTCACATATTCATCTATGTTATCAATATCAGGCCTCATTGCTGCAATCATTGTAGCCAAACCAGCTGCTTTGCTTAGATTAGAAATGATCTCCCTTCCCTCAACACGAGCATAATAGTCCTCATCAATTAGTAAAGGCTCAATAACCACAAGGATCTTGTGCACAAAGGGGCGAACCAACTCATCCAACTTGTACAACACCCTATCAATAACCTTCACCAAGAGATGCCTCTCTTGGTCTTCAAGCGTAGGTTGCATGAGCAAAGGCAGGATTTTATTGAAGAGAGGACCTGCTCCAAATTCCCTAGCCTTATCAGTGAGTTGCCTCAATGCTGTTTTCCTTTGTGGAGGAGTACCATTCTTCACCTTTAGCAAAAGCTTCATTATTTTCCTCTCCTTTTGCTCCTCCGGTGACAGTTCCTCCTCTTCCTCCTCATTCAAAAGAGCCCCAAAGTACTGATAATCCTCTGGCTTCATGAATGGCAACCCACCAGGTGCTTCCTTCGGGACATCAAACTGCTGTCCCCGGTTCTCTTCAGGGATTGCATAAAGTGGTGTACCAAGTGGAGTTGGAGTAGCAAGAAGCTTCCTTGCAGGAGTTCTGATGGGAACATAAGAAGCTGGTGGTTCAAGGATCTTGTAACCCTCTTGAGGAAACATGGCATCAAGTTCTTCATCAGTCAAAGGTCTGTTCCTCTCCTCAATATCCCTCTCCCACCTTAGCAAATTATACTGCTCTGGCGTCATAGGTCCCCGAAGGTTGAGAGCTCCAGGAGTTGGGGTTGCCAAGTCAACCCCACCAATGGGAGTGACACCAGGAGTAAACGCTGCAGCAGGAGTTGCAGCACCAGGCATCGGAGTGACACTCCCCATGGTAGCCGGAGTCTCGTCCCATCTTGATCTTTGCCGTTTGGGAGTAGGGGTAGCCAGCCCACCAAGCTTCGGCGTAGCATCCCAAGTCATTCCAGCTGGAGTTGCACCAGGGGTGGCAGCTGCTGGAGTAGCATCAGAATCAGCAAGCCGTCCAGGGGTCGGAGTCTCATCCCACCTGTTCCGCCTAGAAATCGAAGGGGTTGCATCCCCAACTCTCCCAGGAGTTGGAGTAGCATCCCATCTCCCGATGCCAGGAGTTGAATCTGGGGCATCCCAATCAGAACTTGCTTTCACCTTCTTTACAACAGAAGAACTGTCAGAATCCTGCGACTGATCCCACCTGTTCCTCCTCTTCTGAGCAGCAGCAGGTGGAGCAGCCTCAGCTACAGCAGCCTTGCTGTTCTTCTCCTCTTCATGTTTCTTGGCCGCCGCTTTCAGCAACTCCTCCTTCTGGCGTTGAAGAGCTTGTTCTCTCATTACATCAGCGTAAGTACGAACAGATGGATCAGGAGTAGCCTCTCCTGATGCGAAAGGGTCATTACGTGCAGGGGAAATAATACGATCGAGTCGGCGGCGGCGATACTCATCTTCACGATCGATAATGCGGGAGGGCTTCTTGAATCCGGAATCGTCGTCCCCATCTGCTCGAGGAACATCAATCAGCGACTTCGGAGCCGTGTAGGTGGGCATGCGGCGGCGACCGAGAAGCGAAGCGTCCCCATCCGCTTCATCATCGTCCTCGTTTACAGCAATGGATCGAGCGTAGCCCTCAAACCGATTTTCCTCGTACAGGTCGGAATCAAAAGTGACGGAGGCTAGAGGAGCTAAGTTCTCCATATTCCGCCGCTCCTCCTGCGCCCTTTTGATCTCGTTATCGATGTTCTCTCGATCTATTTCCATCTTCTGCTAAACCTAATGGATCACAAACTTGAGGAATCTAGAGTGCGACAGGAAAATTCTTAGTCCAGAAAACAGAACATAAACGAAGATGATAACTAGGGTTTCCGACTGTGCAGAACTTACCTCGAAAGTTTGGGCTTTTGGGAAGATGCCGAAGAGGAGTCTGGGGCGAGCTTGCCGGTTTACAGGGAAATCAGTCGTCGGCGAGAAATGTGGCATTTTAGGCTTTAGGCTTGGTATTGGAATTAAATGGGTTAATCTCAGCCGTCCATCTCCATCACAATTTTACCATAAACCGACTTCATTTTTAATCACAATATTATGTAAATTTTTGGGGATTTACATGCATATTAGTTAATTATTTATTATTTACTTATATAACGTCTACAACTTCAATTTTAAGAAGCATCATTGTTGGGTCAATTTCTTTAAATTGTATTCAGCAAATTATTTTTAATCACAATATTAGGAAATCAGTCGTCGGCTAGTGTTTGCTTTTCTTGCAAAGTTATTATAAGGTCAAAAAGTATCTTTTTAATGAGATTTGTTTTGGTTTTTGGTGCTTGCAATAAAAATTTCATAGCTTCTCTCTCAATCTTCTTCCATACAATCTGACAGGTCATATCTTTGTCGTTGATAACTCTTCCTTGCTCTTTGGACAACTTTGTAATGTCAGCCCTAAGATTTTCCAATGCAACCTTGATTGAATTCCCTCTAATCCTCTTTAGGTTAGTCGGGGTTCCTGCTAAACATCTCTCCAAGTATCGAGTTCTAGCGCAGCTGTGACAATCAGAGTGTCAGACTTTGAATCCATTGGTCATCAGGCTCTTCAGAAAGTATCAGTCTGACGACCCTAGGTCTCCACCTTTTCTCCTTCGGTACTGATGCTTTGAGTCGGAGTGTCTTGTTGATGTTATCGGTATGGTCAGAGGGTGTCCCCTAACACGCAGACCATATATAGTGGTAAAAAACCTCTTGTCATTGTCGGTCCTTGTAGGTTCTTCGTACACGGTGGCAGGTGGCGCTCTCGACCCAAGACTAGACTTGACTGGTATGCATTCTGCGGGCTTTAAGGAAGCGGTAGCGGTATCAGTGACAGTGGCAACAGTAATTATGCGGTCTCCCTAGAGACACTTGGCTAAAATGTGAGACGATGACACTTCTTTTGACTTGAGAAACTATCTAGCATGCTTGTCTTTCTTTAAAATCTCAGCCTTCATCTGTGGTGACATATCACATCCCATTCTCTCCAATATTCCGACAACGAAACAATGTTCTTTCTTGACCAATCTTTTGAAAACCGAGCAAACCCGAGCAGGTGTGTAGATTTCTCCTTCTTCTTACTTTAACCATTATGGAGAGATGGCGGTGGTAACGTGGCAGCATTTCTGTAAATACCCTCTTCTCTAGAAGCGACGGATAATGGGTGAAACCTACTCCCTCTGAGGAGGGTGAGGTCTCAAGCAATACTGCTTCTTCCGGAAGAGGAGCTGCCTTGGTGAGAACCAACTTTGCATCATGTGCCCTCGTGGCCTTCAAGATCTTCTAGTTACAGTTTCTCATTTGCGTCAAGGTCGGTTGTACATATTTCAAACTAAACCCAATCTCAAATACTAGAGATGGAGGGGCAAAAGCATCAACCGAATCCTCCTTACACAGAATCTCTTTTCCCTTAACTGACAGAGGGATAACAGGTTCAATAATGGTGAATCCTGTGGCAGTTCTGGTGATAACTCTCTTCTCTACTGAAACGACTGAGTTGGTGGTAGCAGGAACAACAACCTCAGCATGAGTTCCTCTAAACTTTGACTTCTTGAGTTTAGGGAACTCTAGTTTACTCTTCAAGTCGAACTCAGTCGTAAGCTCTTCCACCCATGGGGCAGATGACTTCAGAATGACATAAGGTGCCTTACCGAATAACATTTCAACCTCGTCGAAGCCAATTCCAAATTTCATCATCGAGCCTTGATGGCTAGAAACTTTGTAATTGGACAAGTTGAGCCCTCTAGCGAACAAGAAAATTAGCCTTGACGACGACATCTTTTCTGTCATTTGAAGATTTCTGAACGTCAGTAGAATCCTATGCTTTATAATTTTAGCATGAATACTGAAATTAACAAAATTGTCTTGTGAACTGGGCATTCTTTTGAAACTTATATGGATTTTGTTTTAATGTCTTTTTTTAGTTTCTAACTTTGCATCTTTTAAGCTTTGGAGAGAAAATTTGTTGTCTTGATTTTAAAATTTCATTTTTGTTTTAGACTTAAAATATGTTTTGTTTTGAATTTTGACGGAAAAATTATTTTGTTTTGACGATTTTGAGTCTGGATTCGAATTTTGACAAACTTTGCTTTGTTTGGAGTTTAAATGAAGGATTATGAGAGTACAATTTGGTTTAACTTGTTGGCAACAAGTCAAGCTCAAAAAAGGAAAATACAACAAAAATGAAGCATATGACCCAGTTCGAGATTGGAGGTGCCTATTCACAATGAACCTTCTTTGATAAACTTCAGATTTCACTCCTATCCTACCAGCCTATCGAGGCCCGGAACCCCCTTGATGAGCTTTTCTGGAAGCCCATGTTTTTTGGGGTCCAAACGTGACCATGCTTGATTCAGGCATGACTACGTATAAACCAGGCATGACCATGTTGAGACCTCCTTGAAGACCCAAAGGTGGCGTGATCATGCCGGCCAAACAGAGACTACGACATAATTAATCACAATATAGGTGTGACCACACCCAAATCTCTCTAGCCACCCAGTTTTATTGACTGGCGTGACCACACCCGCGAGTGGTGTGGCCACGCTGCCTAGACAGAGCGTGCTTCGCAATTACGTTGTGTCTTAGTCATGGTCATGCTAGGCCTCTATCTACAACACTTTGAGCAATGTCTTGACCATGTTCGAATGCGGTGCGACCACGCCACCAAAACTTCTTTTGAGATTTTGACATATGGTCCTCGGATTCCTGCCATTGAGGTATCCATGAATGGCGGTCTACTCCACCAATCTCGGATTCTCACCAGCGAGGCAGTCATGACTGATGATCCACCCCACCTTTACCTGGTTCTTCACCCAAAAATGGCACAGGGACCATTATTGGCCCATGCTAAATGAAGGAAGTGGCTTGTGATCCTCAGTTCCTTCCCTAGGGCAAGAATTAACCAAGGGAGGCTGACCAATTTGCAATCAATCAGTTGTCATTTGTTAAGGAGGGGGCACGGATCGAGGGAAGGTTTCAAAGAGCTTCCAGGGAGATTTCTTGAGAGATTCATCTTCTTTCTCAAGGAAAAGCCAAGGCAAGATGTTCTTCTCTATTTTATCCATCTTTTCTTCCATTTTTCCGGTCGTCTTCCTCGTCTCTGGTGACATTTTGGTGGGCCAACAAAAGCTTCTTCATTGCTTTGGGGAAGGTAAGCTCCAGCAAATTCCTCATTCTCTCCAGTGAGGAGAGTTTCATCACCACTTAAAGGAAGGAATCCCATCATCTTCCTCATCTTCAGTGATATGTCGATTAGTTGACGGGGAAAACTTCCTCACATCTTTGGAGAAGGCAAATCTGGTCGGGTCATCACTCTCTCCAATAAGGAGAGCTTCTTCCTATGAGAAGAAATGCTTCAGTTAACCTTCACGAATGTATAATTCTTTAATCCCTTGTGATTTTCAAGCCCTCAAAGTCTGGATATTAGAGAAATTAGGTTAAGATTTTGATTTACTAGAGGAAATCACATAGGAGCCTTTGTGTTTCCTCCTTGAATCTTATGAGAAAAACCTATTGTTTTCGTTTCTTGCACAAATCCAAATGTCGGGATTGTTCTAACCTCACGTTTGCGCCGGTGATTTCACCCCCATGACAGAGGGGAGCAAAAAATGTCGTTTAAGCGTAGAGAATGAAAAGTCACACGAATTTAACACAGGGCATACTCTCCCCATGAGGGGTCAATTTGGGCCTCGCTTCAAGCCAAAACCCTAAACCAACCCAACTAGGGCTTGGGGGTTTGGTCTTATCTTGATGAGGCCCAAGGAAAATCTAGGTCTGGGGGCTATGTGCAGGTGAGGGGGAGGGGTGCCCTCACAAAAGGAAGGTCAACAAACATATCTAACAAATAAAATTCAACTTTTACATACAAAGGACATATTTTTATGCATTACAAATCTACAATCGAACCTTTAATTTTTACATGCATTCCACTCAATTCATTGTATTACATATCTAACTCAAAACTTCAATTTTTATATCCATTCCACTCAATTCTCATGCACTACATATCTTACACCAAACTACATTTTTTTTACATACAACCCACACAATTTTTATGCATTAAGTATCAACAACCTAGACTTCAATTTCTTGCCTACATTTCACTAAATTCATATATATTACATATCTAATTTCTAAACTTCAATTATTACATGCATTCCACTCAACTTTTATGTATTACAAATTGTACATCAAAACTTAAATTTTTACGTACGATCCATACAATTCTCATGTATTACATATCTAACCCCAAAACTTGAATTTTTCATGCAAACCACACCTTATGCATTACACATCTAAAGCCTAAACTTCAATTTCTTACATACAACAACAACAACAAAGCCATAATCCCACTACGTGGTGTCAGCTACATGAATCATTTTTCTCCATTGCGTCCACTTAATTCATATGTGTTGCATATTTATCACCTAAATTTTAATTTTTTTACTACAATCCACTCAATTTGTATGTATTGCATATCTCACCCTAAACTTCAATTTTTTTCATACAAACCAACACATATTATGTATTACATATCAAGCACGAAAACTTCAATTTTTATACGCATTTCACTCAATTCATATGTATTACATTTTTAACACCTAAACATCATTTTTTACACACCACCTACTCAATTCTTATGTATTAAATTTCTATCCCTAAACATCTATTTTTCATACAAATTACACAACTCTCTATGTATTATATATCTAACACATGAACTTCAATGTTTACACATTTCACTCAATTCATATGTATTACATGTCTAACACTTGAACTTCAATGTTTACACATTCCACTCAATTCTTATGTATAACATATCTAACACTAAATTTCAATTTTTTCATACATACCACACAAATCTTATGTATTTCATATATATAACACCTATACTTTAACTTTACATACAAACCACATAATTCTTATGTATTAGATGTCTAACATCATACTTGAATTTTTTCATACAAACCGCATATTTCTTATGTATTACATATCTAAGACCTAAACATCAATTTTTATATGCAAACCATACTATTCTTATGTATTACACCATAACATCAATTTTTACATTAAAAAAAACTAAAATCAAGAAAAATAATGAAGGGGAAAAAAAGACCCAAAATAGGGAATAGAACTTTACTTAAGGTTCGAGAGGAGGAATGACCGCCAGAGTCGTGAATTCTGTGCAAACACTCATAACATGTTGGACGCACAGTGGAGAAGAAATGTATCATGTGTCTCTGGAGCCCTAAGCCAATCTAACAATGAAAGCATGAATGAGGCTCAATCGTGTGGGATTAAAATTTTATCATGTGTGAGTCAGATTTACGTTAGTTATTGGCGACACAAATAAGGTAGCGTGCCGCCATACCATCTAAACTATCGATGCTCATAAGTAATTATATTATGTTGATAGTTTGTCGATGCAAAGTTCGTTATAAATTGTTTGCATCGACACATTATTGTCGCAAAGGTCAATGCAAACATTTTTCACGTCCCTAGCATGTTTCAACGTAAGACGATCACAAATTCGATGCTAAAGTTTGCATAAAAAAAATTTCAGATGCTAATAAAACTAACACTGATCGATTGCTTTTCTGTTGTGAGAAACAATGTAAACTGAATATATTCGTGAAAGGCTTGGAGTAGCTCCAGTGGCAAACATGATTAGAAAGTCACCACAAATGTTTTGGGCACATGAAACATCGACAATTTGATGACCCATTTTGGAGAGTAGATGTTTTAGATTTGACTTATCATAAGAAAGGTAGATGTAAACCTAAAAAGACTTGAGCATGTTGAATAAAAAAGATCTTAATTTTTTGAATTAAATAAAAATATTATACACAAGTGGACATAATGGAGAAAAAGAATTCATGTTTGTCACCTCATGTAATGGGATAAAGACTTTTTGTTGTTATTATTATAGAACATTGATTACTATATATAAATAATCCTTATGTATGCATTTTTACATTGGGTAGACGCGACTGCGAGCTCACACACACACACACAACTATGCATGTATGTGTGTGTGTGTGTGTGTGTGTGTGTGTCCATATATATATATATATATATATATATATATATATATATAGAAGGATTTATATTGATATCTTAGCTTTATTACAATCACAAATATATAAAGATAAATATGTAAAATATCACATGCATATAGAATATACATGAGTTTGTATTTAAATATATATAGACACACACACTAAGAGAGAGAGAGAGAGAGATACCAAAACAAATGTTACACTTATTAACATAATCCAGCCCAAGCTATAAATATATAAAGCTCGTATAAAAAATAACATGTTTTATCTACATAAAAACATAGGTGGAATCGAAGTAGGTTATGGTTGTGTTTAGTTCGGATTCAGATTGGACTGGCAAACATTTAACATATTTATGTTTAATGTTGCGGATACGGGGGGGGGGGTTCCTTTTTTCTTATTTGCTTGCACTTGTTGAATCATAGACATATAGGAGCGCTTATTTCATCTGGAGACCGCAGGCAGAGCTGCAAGCTCGTTACGTGGAATTCTGGGACCCACCGCAGCAGAAGGTAAAATAAATTAATTAAGACAGGCGACCAAGCCCGTCCGAAACCTGACCCCGCCCAAGACGAGAAAAATTGACTTTTTGTTCGTATAGAATCCCACCAAAAAGCCTTAATGTCCCACTTTATGCCGCCACCAATCCAAAACAAGAGGATTTGGTTAAGCTGGTGCGTTGGATTTCTCCGGAGACGAAATGGAATCATTAAATAATGTGGAGAAGCTTAAATAAGAAGAGAGTTTGCTTTAGTTTAGGGTTTATTTTACTGTTGCATTGCATTGTTATGTGGGTTCTAGCTGGTTTTTGTTAGTTGTTTTAGTTTATAGTTTGTGTGGTGTTATTTTTGGTGTTATGCTGGTGTTTAGGTTTGTTATTTTAGTTTAGGTTTGAGGATTATTATAGTGTTAGAGCTATATTTTTTTTGTTTGTTTTATTTATGATTTTGTGTTGTATTATTGTTGCATTATTATTGTTTTATTAAGGTGTTATAGTTTCGTTTTTCTAGTCTTATAGTTATGTTATTGTTATGGTTTAGGGTTTATTGTTATCATTTAAAGTTTAAGAATTATTTTGTAATAGTGGTTTATTATTGTATTTTTTGTATTATTGTTTTGATATTATCGTATTATTGAGGTGTTATGTGATGTTTAGGTTTAGTTTTGCTAATGTTATGGTGATGTTATTGTTATGGTTTAGGGTTTAGGGATTGTATTATTCTAGTAATGTTAAATTTGTAATATAGTTGTATTATTCTCGTGTTATTGTCGTATTATTTAAGTGTTATGTGATGTTATAGTTAAGTTTTTCTAGTGTTATAATCATGTTATTGTCAGAGCTTAGGGTGTAGTGTGTTATCGTTTAGAGTTTATGGATTGTATTGTCCTAGTAGTGTTATTGTTGTATTTTTTAGGTGTTTTTGTCGTGTTATTAACGTGTTACTGAGGTGTTATGTGATGTTATTGTTTACTTTTTCTAGTGTTACAATGGTGTTATTGTTTAGGGATTGAATTATTGTAGTGGTGTCAGTGTTGTACTTTTGTGGTGATGTTATTGTATAGTTTTTGTAGTGTTATGGTGATGTTATTGTATAATTTTGGTACTATTATTGTGTTGTTATTGTTTGTCTTATATCTATCTGACTATTTTTAAAATGGGGTGGTGATGTGCGGTGCAATGATCCAATCGTAGAGACGTTTCTTTGTACTGATGTGCACAATGATCAAGAAGCATATGAATGCTACTGTGCCTATGCACATCATGTAGGCTTTCCTATTAGAAAGGATCATAGCAACTATTGACCAAACTTGAAGAAGATTAAAACTAAAGATTTTATTTGCGAAAAGGCTGGCCACAAGGAGTCAAGCATGACAGATACTGTGAAGTTTAGAAAGGCTGAAACAAGGAATGGATATCAAACCATTGTTAAATATGACATCGATGTTGAAAGAAATTGGACTATTAAGAAATTCATTAAAAATCATAACCACCCTCTTGCCGAAAGCGGTGATAAACATTTTTTGCATTCTAGCAGAAAAATAAGTGAGTTAAATGCAGATTTGCTTAGATCAATGACAGGAGCATGAATTAGAGCAATGGATGCATATACCTTTATGGCCACAACCTTCAATAAAGAAATATTTGGCATGATAATTTTGTTATCACAACGAAGTGAGTCAACAAATAATATTTGTCACGATGTTTCAAAGCCTACTAGCTCTCTCCTGGATTGTTTTGTTGGTCTTGAAAATATTATGAAATCATGGCGTCGGAATGAGAAGGATGAAGATTTCAAAAGTGATCAATCGGTCATTACGCCAGTGATAAAAGACAATCCATTTTTTAGGCAAGCTGCCACCTTTTATTCGAGAAAGCTTTACTCTGCTTTCCAGCAACAGTTATTAGATGGGCTTTGTGAACTAGCAATTGAATGCCTTCCAGAAAGTGACTTGGAATATATTGTAAGGAATCTGGACAACCAAGGAGCAAACAAGCACTGGACTGTGAAACTTGAGAAAGCCAATTTCAAGCTCGTCTGTACTTGCAAAAAAGTTTGAAATGATGAGGATATTATGTTCTCACTCACTTTATGTGCTTGATGTGACACAAATAAAGCTAATTCCCTAGAAACATTTCTTAATGCGATGGTCTGTTCACATTAAAAGGAACATGTATAAGAGCATTGACTACGAACATATGAAGGAATCCCAAAAAAGCATCGGTTTAGCAAATGTTCTACTATTTCACTCACACTCTCACAAATTTGCATATCAACTCATTAATAAAACACAAGGAAATGAAACAACTGAGCAGATGCTTTGGGAAACATTTAAACTGCTATATGCAAATATTGATGACGCATTACCTGAAAAACCACCTCAAACAAATAAAAAATTAAAGAAGACAAAAACACCAAATGCCCAAGTCAATTTGGATGACCCGACAAAAATGAGGTCGAAAGAAGTTTCTACGTCTTGTTGGAAAGGGTATTGGGAGAAGAATAAGAGACCAAAAAATATATATTTCAATGTTATAAGATATTTTAATTATTGTATGATTGTCCTTCTCTAACCTAAATCATTGTATATAAGAAAACCTCAAGAAGCATCAACAAGCCAAGATCCCAGTATACCATCCGAGGCAAATTTATTTGAAATGCAAGATTATCTCAGTCAGGTATATAACTGAAACTCGGTATCATATTACATAAAGGTCGGTGGCATTAGGATTTATATTTCATTTTAATCTCTCAATTTCTTCAGGAATATGACGCATCGCAACCAACACAAGGATATACCCAACTGTTGATGAATTCAATAAGTGATCTATACTTGTAATATTATCGACTCCATGTATTTCATATATTTGTATTATTTGTAATATTATCGAGTCCATGTTATTACGTGACTAATATAAGTTGTTATATTGCTAATTCAATAACACACGCCTGTGTTTAATACTTAATTTATATAAATTGATATATTACAAATTTAATAATTTTGATGCCACATATAACTTAATTTTGCGGTTTATTAATATTGGATTTATTACTTATATAAATTTATAAATTTATACTTAATTTATTATATATATTACTTAATATATATAATAACACACATATATCGTGATATATTGCTTAATTTATACATTACTTATATAAATTGATATATTACTTATATAAATTTATACTTAATTTATGTATTTTCTTAATTTTTTGGTTAAACCGCCCCTATAACGCAGGT
>NEWO01000026.1:954914-971550 GCA_003013225.1 Phalaenopsis aphrodite
TTGCTCCTCCTTCATGATAGCTTAAGATCTCTTCCATTGCTCCTCCTTCGTGATAGCTTAAGATCTCTTCCCTTGCCCTCCTAAGCCTCACACCCTCATTATTTATAGAAGCAAGAGAGTGGTAGGTGGGAGGTAGGTGAGCGGTAGGTGAACGGTAGGTGAGATGTGGTAGGTGAGTGGTACTACATTACAAAAATGCCCACCTTGACCCTCAATTGAGAAGCTTCAAAGTAAAGATTCCCTCCATTTGGCCCCTGAGGGGCCTTCAGCCCTTGCTTGAGTTTGCTAAGTCCAAACAGTACATGGACTTAGCAATCACGGTTCTTCCGATAAGAGAGTACAGCCCCTTTTTTCTGGCTTCTTGTATGACGACACGAGGGCCTTTGGTTACTCTGATGCAGCCATTCTCTGCCTTGAATGAGCATCCGTTTGACTCCAGCGTACCTAAAGAAATCAGATTTCTTTTGAGCTCTGGTACGTACCTGACATTTTTCAATACTCGTTCAACTCCATCAAACATCCTTATCCTAATTGATCCACTTCTAACAACCCTATGGGCTTTATTGTCTCTCAGTAGAACGGACCCATCATTTTCCTGTTGCAATGTCTTGAACCAGTCTTTGTGAGGACACATGTGAAAAGAACACCCTGAGTCGAGGATCCATTCCTTACTGGATCCAGATTCTGTGATCACCAGGGCCTCAGCAGAATCGTAGTCATCAGAGGCTACACTTGCTTCTCCTGATTCTTTTGAATCTTCTTGGTACTTATTCTTCCTGTCTGGGCAGTGCTTCTTGAAATGACTGTCCTTGTGACAATGATAGCACTTGAAAGATCCCCTTGATGACTGATTCTCGCCATCCTTGTTTGACCTTGATATGTACTGACCATTTCTTGTATCTTTCCTGTCTGATCTTCCTCTGACAATAAGACTGCCTCCGCCGACTTCCTTGTCCCTGTCATGCTTCCTCTGAAGTTCTTTGGCTCTAATCTGAGATTGAACCTCCTCCAGAGTAACAGTCTGAACCCTTCCATAGAGCATCGCATCCTTAAAATGCTCGTATCTCTTAGGAATAGAGTTTAGCAACAACAGTGCTTTGTCCTCATCGTTCATCTTGACATCGATGTTCTCGAGGTCGTCGATGATCTTGTTGAACTCGTCGATCTGCTCTGAGACGGATTTGTCTTCATGCATTTTGAAGGAGTATAAACACTGCTTCAGAAAGAGCCTATTAGCCAGAGACTTTGTCAGGTAGAGTACCTCGAGTTTGGCCCAAAGTGCTTGAGTCTTTGTCTCTCTCGACACCTCCCTCAGAACTTTATCGCCCAGGCTCAGGATTATCAAACTGTGATCCTTGTCCAGCATGCCGATCTTCTCCTTCTCGGTCATGTCGGCCGGCAATGTCGCCGACCCTTGCAAGGCTTCTGCAACACCCTGCTGAACCAATAGAGCTCTCATCTTCAGTCTCCATAGACCGAAATCATTATTACCGTTGAATTTCTCGATGTCGAATTTGGCGGAACCCATTATTGTGGCTTGATCCCCAATAACGTCTGAAGTCCACTTTGCTGAGCACGTATTGAATTTCGAGAGCTGTCGCGGCGTGCTTCTGTAACAGCGTGTGCTAGCTGTCGCGGAAATCTTCCTCCTTCGCGAGATCCGCCCCTTCGCGGACCGAATGACCCGCTTTCCTCTGCACCTTCACGGGCAATTCCTTCTCGATCTCGCCGAACCGCACAACCTGCGGTTCTAATTCAGTTGATCAAAGCTTTCACTGCTCACCGAATCTATTGCGATTCGGCTACCTGCGACACGATCCGCTTGCTCCTCTGTTCGTGAATGTCGAACTCCTCTTCTTCGTCGCTGGCTGGGAACACCTTTACGTGGACACCTCTAGCCAAGAAGTATGGATCTTCCCACATACGGCGCCAATTGTTGTGAGATATGTACTTCCTGGCATAGAAATGAGACGCAAAGAACACAAGCAAACACAGATCGTTTACGTGGTTCAATTCAACTGGATCTACGTCCACGGAAGGGAATCAATCAAATAGTTCACCAAGGCAAAAGAAATGGAGAATACATAACTTATACATAGAGATGAGCCCTCATCTTCCTTCTATGGCCTCCCTCTCAAGCGACACCTTGATACAAGGCCTCAAGATGCTCTCCTCCTCTCTAACTCTCTAGCTATTCTCTCCTTCTTTGTGGTAGCTTAAGATCTCTTCTCTTGCTCCTCCTTCGTGATAGCTTAAGATCTCTTCCATTGCTCCTCATTCGTGATAGCTTAAGATCTCTTCCCTTGCCCTCCTAAGCCTCACACCCTCTCTATTTATAGAAGCAAGAGAGTGGTAGGTGGGAGGTAGGTGAGCGGTAGGTGAACGGTAGGTGAGCGGTAGGTGAGATGTGGTAGGTGAGCGGTACTACATTACAAAAATGTCATTTTACCTTAGTTCAATAATTAGGGGACCAAAATAACATCTCCTTTGATCTATGACAATAAGATTATCTCGAGATTCATAGTGACACAATTTTAATGTATCTAATACCGCAAAGTACATTAGACTCTACGTGATCGGGAGCTTAGTGGCAGCATTAATGATATAATTAATTTTTTTTATTAATGACAAAAAAAATGATGGAAATAGAAATACATCAACAGACTCTATAAAAAAAGTTCAACTACTTCACAATAAACTGTGAACTCCAGTACTAGTGTCAGTGTAGGGGCATATTTCTAAAGGTAAAAATGACCAAAAATTAAGCACTAGTGACAGATTATATTAAGTACAAAACTACAGTATTAAATAAATGACAACTACTAGGAATCTGAACCAACAAATCGAATAAAATTTTGAGAGCGTACAATCCCTTGATGCTGAAAAGATGCTTCAGACTGCAAAATAAAAAATTTGTCTTTGGCAATATGTATATGCGTTGAGAGGAGGAGCACAGCTTTTTGGATTCAAAAGCAAATAGTATTATTTTTATGTATTTTTTTATCAAAATAGACAAGTAAGAAACTAAAGAGTAAGGAAGGGTACAATATGTTCTGGATCCCTCCCACTTGAAGGCAAAAGCTTTGTCGGCAGCAATGTGGAGGAAAGTTAGAGAGAAAATTTCATTTTTCTTGACTTTGATGAGATTACCAAATACTTGTGTTTGCTTAAGTTGATGTTCAAGACCCGTACTTTCTATTGTTGTTGTTGTTTATTCTTGCCATTTGTCTCATCCATTCCGTTATGTTTTCTGATGCGAAGTTTTGGTCTGTTTTTCCAACACAATTTATATTTAATTCAACCCACCCTTTAATAAAATTTTAAGACAACATTTTCTCAATCGAAAACGTTACATTAATGATAAAAAAGTTGAAAAGTAGTGGTTTTGATGCGCTGCGTAGAAACCAGTTGATCAGTGGCATACAGTTAACCGAACATCTTCCAAATAATATATATCAAAATTTAAGAGCAAATCATATATATCAAAATTTCAGAGCAAATCTTTGATATGATTTTCTATTTCATATCATTTTCATTTTACTTTCTATTTCTGAAATTAAGCCAAAAACAAACATTAAAAAAAAAAGAAAATTTGCATGCACAACCCCCAACTCTTATTTATTTACATATCTCACACCAGAACTTTCATTTTTACAAACACACTATGCATGAAAATGTGGATTTCACTGTTTCACACTGTTGAAAAGTGTGAATTGGATGTTGTATTTATAAAAATGAAAGTTTTGATATAAGATTGTTGAGGAAATAAGGCAAAGAAAGCACAAAAATCTTCGAAATCAAGAAGAGAACACTGAGATTTAACGAGGTTCGGCAATTTGCCTAAATCCTTGGGAGCAGAGCTCCACTACGATTGATGTGCTCCGCTACGTTCGCTCATTCTGTTCTGCTCTAATATCCGTCCCTTATCTGGTACATAAGCCATACCTAACCGAGATACATAAATACATATAAATTAGTTGCTACATAAGAAATTTTCCATTAAAAAAACACATCAAAACGCTCCTATAAATTCCAATACATGCAACAAACTCCATTCCATCATCACCACCACAATCAACACCAACCTTCCTCACATTTCTTCACAAACCAAAACCAACCTCCATGGATTCAGCTAAATCCAGCAACAAAATTACAGACACAGTTACTCTTCAGCAGATTTTTCAGAAGTGGAAAAAATTCGCCATAACTCAAAAAACCAAAATCAACCAACTGAAGAAAACCTTCTCCTTCTCAGAAACCTCGTCAGAGCTGAACAGCAATGTTCCCAAAGGCTATTTTGTGCTGTGCGTTGGAACACAGATGAAGAGATTCAAAGTTCCAATGGAGTTTTTAGAGCACAAAGCCTTCCAAGTTCTTCTTCAGGAAGCTGAAGAGGAGTTTGGGTTTCAGAACGAAGGAGCTCTGAGGATTCCTTGTGATGTTGCCATGTTTGAGAATGTGGCTAAGATTGTGGATAAGAAGAAGAATAAGGTTGTGGTTCGTCAGTGCTTGTCTGAGGCTGATTTGAGTCGTGTTTGTTTGTTGCAGGAGGAAATGTGCTGGTGAAAAGTAAGGGAAAAATCAGGTCCATTACTGATTTCATATCTTGATTTTGATTTTTGAGTTCTCTTTGTTTTTGAGTTATATGGTTATGAGATTTTGAGGTGGAGAAGAGGAAGATGATGCCTTAATTTAGAGAAAATATTACATGCAGGCAAGATAGATGTGTCAAGTAATATCATGCCGCCTGTAATGTTCGCTCGCTAATTCATCAACAAGACAATGATGAAATATTATGTGCAGATAACGTACATGTGGATTGGTAGTATTGCAAATTCACACCTATCCGCACATACTCTGTCTGCGTGTAATATTTTTTCTCCAAAGAAAATGACTAAATTATTTGGAAGTATATTAGCTTTCTCATTACTTCATAAAAAAAATGTTTTTTTTTTTTTCAAGGATGGAAAAGAAAATGTATTAGTTGTTGGTACATTAACATCAATATGATGAGGAGCTGATCTCACATAAATGTTGAATTTTTTAAAAAAAATTTAAAATGAGAAAATAAAATGTTCATTTTCAAACATTTTTTTCTATCAAAAAGAAACGAAATGCAGCCTATGCTTCATCCTCAGCAGTAACTCCATTCACTATTATGGTTTTTATTTTATTTCATACACGCACCAGTATGGTTGAAAAACAGACATTGGGCAATTTCAAGAAGTCAAATGAAAAAAACAATTGATTACTTCTGACAATTTGTGGCAATATGTATTGATATCTTGAAAGAGTTGTTGATGTGATTCATTTGTGGTGACTTTGAAGGAGCATATTTTGTGAAGTTTTAGGCAGAAACATAAGGGGGAGGTGCATAGTTATTAGTGGAGGATTTACATGTATTCATATCTAAAAGTGACATGGAAAGTGAGTTTTATTAAATGTTACAAGTCTTACTATGATGATTTTGTTTGTAGTGGGATTGTAACATCTATACCCTTAATGATGAGTAGAATAACAGTGGAACAGACACGGTGTTCATGAGAGAGATGTGAGCTGTGTGGAAGTTGTAATGAAGCCTGTTTTTCTTTTTTCCATCTTATGTTAGTGAAATATTCTTCTTCGTGTACGTAGGTTAATCAATTCAACGTTGAATTAAGTAAATTTTTGTGTTTGATTATTGTTATGTGAATTTTTAGGCGTAGGCAGTATTTTTGTTTAATAATTGATATCAGAGCTTCGGATTGTGGTTCGGTGTGACGACAACAAATTTGGCTGGTGTTGCTGACAACGTTTGTAGTCGGTGGTCTGATGTGCTTTGCCGGTAAATTTGGAGGTTTAATGATAAACCGGGGCGGTTCCGGCAGCCGCTCCGGCAGCCAAGAATTGTGTAAGGATTACATCCTGCGGCAACTCGGTGGGGCTCAGGCGAAATTCGAGTAACAGAATGAAGAAAAGGAATTAAAAGGAAAAAGAGAAACTGCTTTTGTTAAGGAATTTTGGAAAACCAAGTTACTTTGGAAAGTGGAATCGCATGCAAAAACGGAGAAAAGAAATAAAAAAGGAAATTTTGGAAAGCAGTTTCTACAAAGCTTAATTTAAAAAGGAAAAAAGTTGATTTAAAAGATCTACGAAGCAAAAGTATGATTTTTTTTTGGGGAAAGAGAGTTTATGCATTTTGGGACTAGAAGAAAAAAAATAATGAAGATGCTAAAAGAAAAGGAAAAAGATATAAATTTTAAAAAAAAACAAACTTTATTTTTTATCTTAAATTTATTTTTTTTGACATTTTTTTTTTGTTTATTATTATAATTTTTGTTGAGGTATCTTGCTAGAGAAAGTTTTTGAGAGAGAAATTTTAATAGAGAAATGATAGTACGATGTCAGATTCTTCATCATCCACTATAACGGTCAAAAATTCGATTCATTAGGTGGTTACGCATCCCATTAAAATTGATGTGATAAAATTTGACAATAAGAAAAACTTTGACATGTGACGATGCGAGGTGATGAATGCATCGCGTTTTCTGAATCTAAAAGAAGTTATAGTGAGAAATGTTTTGAAGAGATGTTAGAGAGAGATTAATTGAAGATGAATAAGAGTGTTTGTAGCTTGATTCGAATTTGCTTGACCCAGGGGATCAAATATGGGATGATGATGGAGTCTTATGCAAGAAAATTATGGAGAATGTTAGAGAGCTAATATCTCATAAAGAGCTTAAAGAATCGTCTCCATATGCAACATCGACTCTACTAATTTCAGATGAGAGAAGAGTTATTGTTGATGAGCACTTAAATGAATTCAGAAAGTTGTTGGCAGGTCTATTAAATTTGGATGGGAATCTAAGAGATGAAGACAAGACACTCCTATTGAATTCGCTTTCAGATGGGTATGAATACTTCACTATGACACTCATTCATGGGAAGAAAGTCTTGAATTATGGCGAAGTGACTGCGACGCTATTGAATCATGAGTTTCGTCGAAGGGACAAAGAGTCTGCAAAGATAGAATCAGTTATGCACTTACGCTCCAACGTGGCAGGTTTGAGAAGAAAAAAAAGAATTGAGCAAAGAAATGTAACAATGGCGACAATTCTTAAAAACAAGGTAAGTATTGTGAGCACGGTCATGGAAAAACTCAGTGTATTTTTTGTTGAGAGATTGATCATTGGAAGAAAGGTTATCTGAGGCTGAATGAGAACAAAAAGAAGATGTATCTAGGGTGATTGAAATTCAATATCATTGAAGAGACAAACTCAGACAAGTCGTTATCTGTAGTTTCTCATAATTTATTTACAGATGATTCATGTTGGATTCTGGACACAGTTGCTACTTATTACATTTATCCCTGTCGAGGGTAGTTTTGTACGTACAAGGAGCTGAATAGCGATGTAGTGACTATGTGCAATAATCAAGCGTGTTGCATTATTAGTGTAGGAAGTATCATTATTAGGATGCATGATGGTAATATGAGGGAGTTGCCCAATGTTAAACATAATCCAAGTATCAGGAAGAATTTATTGTCAGTTGAGACTTTAGAGTCTAAGGGCTACAAGGTAGTTATTGAGCCAGGAATTCTAAGGATATATTGTGAAGTGATGATTTTTTTATGAAGAGAGTTCATCATCACAATCTTTACTATCTTCACGATATTACAGTGACTGAAATGGCTGTTGTTGCTTATAGTTTTTCTGACACCATTATCTTGTGGAATATGCAACTAGCTCATATTGGAGAGACTTTACTTCAGGCTTTGGTGAAGAAATGATTGATCAAAGGAGCTAGCATTTGTAAGCTAGATTTTTGTGAACATTGTGTGTTTGACAAGAAGACACAGATATATTGGTACTGACATACATATTACAAAAGGTATTTTAAAATATGTTCACACTGATGTTTGGGGCCCGATGAAGAAAACAACATTCAGTGAACAGAGATACTTTATCTCTTTTATTGATGATTACTCCAAGTATGTTTGGATGTACACCATGAAGCACGAAAATAAAGTGTTGAAGCTTTTCGTAACTTGGAAGAAGTAGATTGAGACTCAGATTAGTAAAAATATCTGGTGTATCAAATCAGAGAATGAAGGCGAATGCGGTTTTGCAAGATTGTCAAAGATTTAGATAGAGCACTACTTCACTGTTCGAGAGACGCCACTATAGAATGTGGTGGCAGAGAGGATAAATTGAACTTCTGTGGAGAAAGTTCAATGTATGTTATTCAATGTTGGGTTGAATAGAATTTATTGAGTCGATGTCATAGAATATATTGCACTTGGTGAACTATCTACCTTCTGCAGCTATTGGAAAAAAGACCCCAAAAAAGATGTGGTCAGAGCATCTTGCTAGAGATCATGAGTACATGAGAATGTTTGAGTATTCGGCTTACTACCACTTACAAAATGATAAACTGGAACCACGAGCAAAGAATGCAATCTTCATTGGCTTCAGGCATGGAGTTAAGGGTTTTAAGTTGTATGATTAGTCAGAAAGGAAGTTGTCATTAGTAGGGATATTAAATTTGATGAGACAAGCTTGTTGAAAATCAGACTCAAAGCAGGTGGAGATTTCTACTAGGATTAAAGATATACAGTAGAAGTTGGATTTTAATGCAACTCCACTTATTTCACAGAATTCCTTCACTCGGATTCAGATACCTGATTTAATTGTAGCTTAAAAGGTATCTATTGATAATGCTCAAAAAGGTGGTGGAAGAAGAGGTTTAGGATGAGATTCTTGCTCAGGAAGCTATTGCAAGGAGCAGGACCAGACACCATAATGTCCTAAAACCAACTTGGTTGAGAGATCATATTACATTTTCACTTTCGACCACAGAGGCCAAAATTTCTTATCATTACAAAGAAGTGGTGAAGAGCCTAAGTTGTGATCTTTGGAGAGAAGCAATGGATGAAGAGATAGAGTATCTTCAGAAGAATGGCACTTGAAGATTGGTGAAGCTTCCTATGGGAAGGAAAGCCATTGAGTGCAAATGAGCGTATGCCAAGAAGGAAGGATTTTGTGGAGCTGATGTATGGTACAAGTCAAGATTATTGGCAAAAGGCTTTGCACAACAAAAAAAGATTGATTATGATGAAGTGTTCCCCCCAGTGGTCAAGCATCCCTCAATCCATGTTCTCTTAGCACTCACAGCACGATACATTCTAATCGTGGAACAACTCGCTGTGAAAATTTTATTCCTACAAATTGAATTGCGAGAGCAAATCTACATGTTGCAGCTGACTACATATGGAGAATCAAAAGACTTGGTTTGCAAATTGGACAAGTCTTTGTATGGGTTGAAGCAGTCACCATGACAGTGGTATAAAAAATTTGATCAGTTCATGAGGGTACAGAAGCATGTGAGGAGCCAGCATGATCACTGTGCATGTTTCAAGAAGTTGGCCAATGGTGAGTTCATTTATTTGTTTATATATGTTGATGATATGTTGATTGCATCCATCAGTTAGATTAAGGTTGATATGATGAATAATCAACTGTCCAAACATTTTGAAATAAAAGCGTTGGGTGAAGCTTGCAAAATTATTGGCATGGAAATTCTCAGGGACAAGGTAGTTGGATGGGTTTGACACTTGTAATGAGCTTACGTTCGGAAATTGATGACTCGAACAAGGTTGTGAGTCTGCCCATTACATCCCATATTTGGTTGAATTTAGATCAATATTCTAAAGATGATTAGGAGAGTAAAGATATAAAATCAGTTTCTTTTGCTAATGCAGGTGCAATTTGATATATGTCATAGCTTGTTTTAGAACATACATTGCACAAGCAATTGGTGTTGTGAGCAGGTTTATGTATGATACAATAAGGAACCATTGGCTGATTGTGAAGAGTATTTTGAGGTATCTGAAGGTACGGTTAATATTGGCTTGATATTTGAGAGAAATGATCCAGTGCAAATTTATGTGTAAGCTACACCGACTTAGACTATGCTTTGTTATTTCTTAATATTAGTAAGAGATCCAGTCAGTTGGAGGTTAATTCTTTAACATACTATTGCTTTATCTACAAAGGAGGCTGAGTAAATAACAATCACGAAGGCAATGAAAGAAGCAATATGGATGCAGGCTCTATTGGATGACTTAGGAGTTGATCAAGAGTCTTTGATGGTGTCATATGACGGTCAGAGTACAATATTCTTGACAATAAATCTAGTTTATCATGCTCATACCAAACACATTGATGTGTGGTACCACTTTATTCAAGACTGGATTGATGAAGAAAAAGTTTGTTGAAGAAGATACGAAAGAAAATCCAACGGACATGCTCACGAAGATACTACCAGTCCAATAATCTGCAGGAATTTGGTAAACATCCAAGCTTAGGACTAATTTCCTAGGAGGGCATTTTAAATAACTATGTGATGCTTGATTGCTGTCGCTAGGGAGGGAATACGTAGGCAACCATCTTGTTGCAGCTGAATTCGAATTTGGAGCTCATTTGATATTCTCTTACTTATCTGAAAGTAAGAAATGTGGTGGAGATTATTGTATTTTATGAGTTTATTATGATTGATTTTTTTTTTTTTTTGGTTTATTTCCGTATATGCTCTAAGCCTCCGTTATAAAAGAGGACTTAACGTTCACGAGAGAGATGTGAGGTGAGTAGAAGTTGTAACCCAATCCTGTTTTTTTTTTTCCCACATCCGGTGCTAGTGAAATCTCCCTCCCTGTGGACGTAGGCGAATCAATTCAACGCTGGACCACGTAAATCTTTTGTGCTTAGTTGTTGTGTGAATTTCAACATGTCCACATTGTTTTCGCATAACATGTCGGTCGACTTTGCATCATGCTACAAGGGTGCACATGCTATGTAATTTGACCCTTGGTGGGCCCTCATTCTCCATGCCTCTTTTGATCCTTTAGATTTCCTCAAGATTCATACTAACTTATTTTTGATGTACATGATAAAGTGGTGGTGAAAACTTGATGGATAAAAGAAGCATTGGAGGATTTTATTGAAACAATCCACTACACAAATTCTCATAATCAATTGGCAGCATGCAAGCAACAATCATGGGTTAAAAACTACATATAAAGCATAATATAAGAAATAAGCAGCAACCAAAATGTTTATCACTTGAATTGACATAATATTGACTTCCTCGAAATAGAGTTCAGACATCAGCACTAAAGATTAGAAAAATTTAATAATTGTAAGAGAGCCAATCTGTGTTAATTTCAAAACAGAGAAAAATATAATTTAAACAAGTTCAGATTTCGCATGAAGAAGAGATCTGGAAAATGAAACTTTCAGAATTGCAGAAAACTGCAATATTCATTTTATGAAAAATGCAGAAATGAAAGGTATCAAACAGTGTTATAAGATAATGCTGATGAATCTAAGTTGATTTCTCTTTTTTTCGATGTAGTTCTAGTGTTATTGAGTTGATTTATGTGCTCCGAAGTTCTGTTAAGTCTTCATTAGATAATATGTTAGGTGTAGTTATTTCTACTGTATTAATTACTCAAACGGTCATATTATTAGCGAGAGAATTTGAAAAAAGTGGAATGCGATCGATCATTGAACGCTTGAATCACCCTTCTTTGTGGTATTTCAATATTAGGACAATAAAACACAAAGAACTATGCTTAGCAATACCGTGCTTATAAATATGATGAGCCGTTGCTTGGCCTCAAATTTTCTCATTGAACAATGAATGATTTGAAGGTACCACAAAAAAATTATATATATATATATATATATATCAAGCTTCTCGAGGAAATCTAACGAACCAAAGTTTGATCAAAGATGACCCGCTAAGGAACAAATGATACATCACGTGAGCCTTCTAGGCCAATTGTATCTTTCATATGGGTTAACATTGCCGAGTTTTTACTCTGATAAGCAACCTTGGATAGGTTAGTAGTCCTTGGTGGACTACACCCGATTCCTTCCACAAAAGGTTCATAAGCAAGCAATGCTCCAACAAACAACCTCGGAAGGGTTAAAAATTCCTCGATGGACTTTCATTAGTTTATTCCATACGGGTTAGCATCATTGAGTAATACTCTGATGCACTGCCCAGACAAGTCAAAGGTCACTGATGATTTATGCCTACAGTAATCTTCTCACATACTAGAACTTCTAAGTGACATATGGTATCCACTACGACATTAAAAGAAAGCATGCTTCAAATTTATCACAAAATAGATACTCGGGAGGCAAAGAGCCAACAAAATCAACTAACTAAACAAGATGATCAACAGACGTCGCTCATACAATGTTATTTTGACAAAGGATGAAAAGAAATAGCTACAATTGTCTGGTCTGTATGACTTCACAAAAGCAAATACACTAAAATATATAAGAGTAGAGCACTAATCAAAGTTAATGTTCTCCTCCGCCTCCTCGTCTTCATTGGAGAACACCTTCTTCAATTCACTTTTAATATACTCAGGGTCAGAATTTTATGGAGAATACTTTGAAGCTTGACTGGGAGTGAGCCCGTCCATGACAATCTCGATTTGACGTTGTGCTGCTTGACTCCCCTTCAACAAATCCCGGATGAATCCTTACTTGGTGAACCACTTTTGCTGCTCCTTATCCTCAACATCAAGCACTCGATCACGAGCCTCTTGGACATGGACTCGAATGATAGTTTTGAACTCAAGCTAATTCTTGAAGTCCTTGACCACTTTTTTGCTTAACCTTTGCAACACAAACATCCTTCACATACCTCAAAAGTTGGATCTCATCCTTCTAGGCGAACACTGTCGACTTAAGGGCTTTTATGCTCCTATTACTTTCACTGAGATCGGCTCGTGCACCCACTAATGTCTCTCGATCTTTCTCCAGATCTTGAAGTTGCAATGAGAAGGAAGTCACCATTGTTGAGAGTTCTGTCCCGCACTCCGTCAACCATGATTCCAGAGCCACGACTCTTTCATCCCCAAATTCTTATCAGTGCTTATACTTGCCTTGAAGATATTTGATCTTAACATATTCAAAGTTTCAATTTCTCAGAGCTAGTCCAAGCCCCATATGAATTTCCACCATTTTATTCATCTGGAAGAAAAGAAGTCTGGGTCAGAAAAATAAAATAATTATACAATAGTAGAAGATAAAAGAAATTTACAAAGCCCTCGGTCTCTAAGAGCCCAGTACATTCATGAGACAACACATTTTCAGGAATATGAATAGTAGAAGGACTGGGCAGAGACTTTCACAATTCTTTAACGCTCCTATGTTGTTTTTGAGGGAGTAATTAACAGTTGCTTTTTGTTAGGGACCGCTTTGAGGATACCACGGGGGCTGGCTCGGAAGATCCTTTCTTAGATTTCTTTAATGTTACAATCGTGGATCGCTCGGGGTGGAATGAAAGTTTGGCCTTTATTAACGATTCCTTACCCATAAATTCATGAATATATTGCGTCTCGAACAATATCTTCTTAAATTCATGAAATCCTAGCATCAACAGTATTCCCTTCTCAGTATGAAGAGAGACAGACAACCGCTAGAACCTTCCTCGCCCCTCACGGAGCCCCCAATTATTCTTCGTAAAGAGGAATCTCACAGATTATTGCCTTATCAATTCTTTCAATAAAAAATATAACACCAACATCACACGATCATGCTTGTTACTAAAAAACCCACACAACTACGCTAAAATTGTTTATGTTACATCAACCCGTAACTCTTAAGAAAAATAGTCAACCTGATAATGATTGTCACCATCTAGGAAGACAACTAAGCAATGCAAACTCCAAACGTCTTCATGATTGATAAACTCAGGTGCCGACAAAAATCGTACATCAGCTCTTAAGGCTGTCGCATGAACAAAAATATACTCAAAAAGAGGAAAATACGCTTGGTCGGTTGAAGTCAACAATTTCACCACTATGTCATTCGGGAAGGATTACTTCTTTAGGAACAAAATTAAGTCACTCTCCATCAGAATTGATGTCACATCCTTCGAGTTCTGGCTCTTCCTTTGGTTCTCAGCGGAACATGGTTCTCCAGCTGTCGCCATTTTCACAACACAAAAGAAGATCTCATTGCTTGTCTGCTACGCAGGATTATGACAACATTTCTCTTTGTTGCAACACAAAAGAAGATCTTAGTGCTTGATCAAAGGAAAATATGTTGAGATTTTCATACCTATTTTACACTGATTTTGACGATATTACACTTTAAAGAAAAGTATTTTTTATGTTTTATTGCAGGTATGCTGAATTATGGTCATTGGAGCAAAAAAATGCAAAAAGGAGCAAATTTGGAGCAAAAAGGACCAAAATATGAAGATTTGATCTCGGGCGCTGACGACAAGCTCGACGGCCCCGACGACGGGTTTTTCCCAAGAGTCCAGAATTAAATATTCTAGAAGGCCGTCGACGGCTCCATCGAGACCGTCGGCGGCGAGCACGTCAGTTCTCTTAACAGATGCATTTTTAACGGACGCTTGGGCAACTTTTGAAAACTCTTCTACAACATTAAAAGAAACATTTAGAGGCCGAAAGAGAGGGGTGTGTCCACGGGTTTCTGCCGAGTCTTTGTTGTTTGTGGTGTCCATTAGAGTGTAGAGAGTGATTAGTATTGTGAGGAATTCTTCGAGAGATTGTAAGAGTGAAAGAAAATTGAGAGATTTCTTCCTCCTTGCCGCTTCAAGGAGAATTTTGTGTGTTGTAAAGAAAGTAAAAGATTCAGTGGAACTTCGAGAAGTTTGCTTGGGGAGGAATTAGAGATAAGTTGTATTTACTTATTGAAGTTTATATGACTTTATTTTTATATATAAATTCCAAGTTTTGTTGTATCTTTTCCATGAGTTCTGAGTAATTTTCTCTGTCTTTCTCATTGTCTTGAGATTTTGTGAAATCGTGATTTGAATTGGTTGTGCCATGAGAATGTTAAAGAAGTTGTGATGATCTTTTGACTTCAATTTTAATTTACTTTCAATTTGATCAATTGATTTGTTAAAATATGTTGAGTTTTACAACTAAAGTGAATATTACATCCAATATTTAGGGAAGTCAAAGTCCTTGAAAATTAGGTGCAAATAAATAGGGAAATAAAAATTATCAGGCGTAGAATTAGAGATTTTAGAGTGACAGACTAAAATCCTCAATTCGGTCCTATTGTTTGAGTGCTGAAGTGTAGATGTTAGCCCTCAGGCGAGGGGAACGTGGGAGCTCCGAAGTGAGAGCCGGTATCCTCCCAGCCTAGTCGCAGATTCAGTAACCAAGCATAGGATTAGTCAATGTTCTTTATGTCTGGTCCAAAGGGTAAAAAATAAGTATGTTCCTATTTGACACAACATAATTTGAATTGATTCAATTTATCCATTCACTTAAATTTCTTGACAAGGAGAATGGTGATTTCTTATATATTGAACTTCACATTAGAAACTTTATTAGTAGAATTAGTTAATTAAGAGTTTATTAAAATTACATATTTATTTCAATTGACTATTAGTGACAAATATGTAAATTGAACTATATTGTTGTGATTAAGTATTGATTTTTTAAATCTTAATTCGCAGCCTCTAATATTACTCCCTGTGGGATCGATGTCCATGACTCCATTGAAGCCCTGTATTACTTGAGAGATACTTATACCTGCGTTGATAAGTGTGACTTTGCAATTATTGAATATTTTATACACATCTTTATCAAATCTATAACTGTTGTCAAGTTTTTGGCGTCGTTGCCGGAAAGTTAAATCTTCTAGCTGCAGTATCAAATTCTTGTATTTTTAAGCATATATAAAGTCGTTGTCAGTGTTCGTCTGCTATGCAGGACAAGAATGACTTTTCTATTAGCATCAACAAGAAAAAAGATCTCGTTGCTCGGCTATTACGCACAAGAACAATTTTTCTCTTGGCCGTAACTCGAAAAAAGATATGGTTGCTTGCCTGCTACGCAATACGGGGACATCTTTATTCTTCTGGAAAATCTTCTTAGCAGAAAACTCCATTCTCCACTCTCTCTTTTTTTGTCTTTCTCGTTCTCCTCACTTGTGGTTCGTTCCCTCATCCATGGCTTCTATTTATATGCTTAAGAGAAAACCTAGCATTAAATGCAAACATTAAAAGAAAAAAACTTAAATTTACATTAAGGGTCTGTTTGGGGCAGCTGCAGTTTATTGAATAATCTGCTGATAAACAGATTAAAAAAAATCTGCTCATAAGCTAAGTGCGGTGGCAATTATAATTTTTTATTTTTTTTTGAAAATTCAAACTGCTGCCAGAAAGCTGTCATGTTTTCAGCGTTTTGAAAATGGAGGTGGCAATTATAATTTTTTATATATTCAAAAGACATATCTAGGTGCGGTGTGAAAACATTATTTTTAACGTTTTGAAAACTCATAAGCTGCCAAAACGCATTTTACCCAAAAAAGTCAGGTGCGTTTTCAAAACGCTACTGCACCAAATAAGCTGCCCCTAATTCACGTCATTTATTCTTTCAGCTTTTGGCCTTCATCTCTTAGCCTTCCACCTTCCTCATTCCAATTTCAAAAGTAAAAAATAAAAAAATATTTCAGGCATTAAAGAAAAAAAATTGATTTGGTTGGCAGTTGCTTTGTCAATTGTAAGACCCCTCTGATACGAGTTCGATCCCTACTGAGGACAACAAACACATATGGGGAGCGGTATTTCAAATTACTACTCTTTCAATATA
>NEWO01000026.1:981518-1041000 GCA_003013225.1 Phalaenopsis aphrodite
ATCATTTTCTTCATTTTGGAATTATCTAATGATTTTTTGAATTATTTTGTAGTTTTTTAATTTGTATTTGTTTTAAATGAAAAAAATATTTTAAACATTTTAAATTAACTTTTTATTTTTCCTAAGGTTCTCTGACCACAGTGAACCTACCGAACTTGATTTTATATTTTTCTGACTTTTATTTTATTTTATATAATTATTTAATTAAAATAATACTAAGAGTTCTAGAATATTAGGACTATTGATCATAGGGATGTTCTGTGGCATTAAAAAAATCAGAGGAGGTCTCTAATTCCATTAGGAACAAACCCTCAAAATTTTACTTAATTTGGATAATTTTTTAATTAATTAGAATTAATTTTTCTTCGTTAGTTTTAAATTAATTAAAAATATTAGATAAATACTTTTTATTTTTCGTTCAATAAATTCTACTCTGTTCACAGAGCACAGAGGTATTTTTACTTTATTTTTGTGATTTTTCTACACCAAGTTATCAATTTTTAAAGTTTTTGTAATTAAATAATTCTAAAAAACTCTAATTTTCCACTTATCTGAATAAACACCGCTTCATCCTCGTATCCGTTGAACTCCCAAGTATCACTCGTTGATTCACCGCACTTTCCACGTAGGTTGCTGACTCGGCCCGCGGTTCGTGTACGCTTCGTCCTCCTGGCTCGATCTGCACCGTTCGATCGATACACGCATGAATGGAAGACATTCGTTCATCATCCCAAACGTGACCTAACCCGAGAACTGTTCGTGTTCTGATCCTAAGATCTCGCTCGATACTCAACCAAATTAAGTGTGATTTATTCCTACACCTTCATCTAAGGGAAACAAACACATCTATATGGCTAGATACACATGAAATGTAAATCTTCTTCACAAAAGTTCAAACTAAGGAAAAAAATGAGAAGTTTCGAGTTATATCTTTGCCCAAGAGGTGAGGTCTCAACTGGTTTTATTCCCGAGCTTTGTTTTGAGTCCACGAATGTCCTCCAAGCTTCAATTTGATATGTAATCGGGCCAATGTATGTTCTAGGTTAAGAGGATGCTCGGGCGTTGTTTAGGTCTAGGTTTAGGTTAGAGGGTTCAGAATGATGGTGCTTTGATTGGGGAATTGGTTTTGGAGTGTTGTGAAGCTCTTGGGATGGTCAATTTTGAGTTTGGTGGAGGTTGATTCTAAGGCAAAGAAATCCCCTAGAATTGAGCTTAGAAATTGAGGTTTTGTGGTCAGTTTGAGGGCTTGAAAATGGTGGAGATGAGCTTTCTGAGGTTGTCAGGAGGTCTGGGAACAATTTGGTAAGGCTTCGTCATTGTCTTGTGTACTCTTCCCTTTTGTTCGTGAAGTGGTGGTGTTTTTATAGGCAGAGAAAGGGAGCCAAATTGGACTGTCCAAGGTGATCAAAATGATGCTTAGGTGGAGGGAAGAAATGATCTAATGTCCAATGGGAGTGAACTACCTCAGGGAGTTCAAATTTTGAGTTTTGATCATGGGGGCCTTCTTGAGCTTGGTGTTTTTCGGTGGCTAAGGTGGCCGACCGACCAAACAAAGCCACCTCCACATGTGGGAACATAGAATTGGGGAGATGTAAAGTTAATTTGCTTCAGGCATGGGTAATTGCAATTTTTCAATGTGGTAAATGGGTTTGGATTAGGTTGGGTTAACAATGGGTTCAACCCCATGGAAATGGCTTGGGGTCACGTCCAAGGTGGCTGGAGTTTTTGGGTCAACTTCTAGGGGCTTGGGTGATTAATTTGGCATGGGAAACATGCATTTGGTGGGATTAGGGTTTTGGTTAAGCCATTTTGCTGGGAGGTGAAAGAATGTCCTCCTTTTGCCATTTTGGGGTGCATGATCCATGTGATGCTTATGGGTGACTCCATGGGTAGCTTCATGACATGCATGAGGCCTTGTACAATTTTCATGAAGAAGGCATTTGGGGATTTTGAAAATTGGGTGAGAGAATGTCATGGGACCAAAAATGGATGGGTTTAAAGCATGGATGCATGATGTGTAGCCATGGTGTATGGTTTTGATTAAAAGAATGATGAAAAGAAATTTTTCATGTGGGCTTTAATAGTGATTGAAATTGGGCTCAATTTATGGGTTTTTAATTTTATTATGAAGGAATTGATTTTTGTGCTTTTAGGATGGGTTAAAGAAATTTGATTTTGGGCTAGGCCAATGGGCTTGAAAGGCTTTGGAATTGTCATGCAAAATTGATTTTTGGGTTTGTATATTTGAATTGATGTGTATTCCGAATTTGGTGGAACTTTGGTATTGATTTAGACATTTTGCTCAAAAATAGGGGCTTTGGGTTTTAATTTGGTGTTTGGTGAAATTGAATTTGAATTTGGTATTGGAATTTGGAGGGCTTGAATTTGGGGTTAAATTAGGTATTTTGGGGAATTTGGGGGACATTTAAGAAATTTAGGGAAATTAGGTAATTTGGGAAAATTTTGGATAAGGTGATCATGCATGTCATGAATAGCCATCTTAGGATCATAAGACACCAAATGAGAACTCATTTTTGAGTCTTCACATGTTGGTCTTAACCATCTTAACCAAAGGTTACGGGCTTGGGACCACCCATGTGCGTTCCCCAAAGAGTTAAGGAGGTAGGTCCAGTGTATGTGATTTTAGAGTTTTGGGGTATGTGGGGGATTCAATGGGTTTGAGTTTGTGTAGGTGAATGTTAGACCAAACCTGAGCCACCCAGGGTTGTCCTAAGGCCTGGTTGAACCTATAAGAACTTACTCTTGAGTCTCCACATGTTGGTCTTAGCCATCCCAAATGACATTTGGGGGTTTGTGACCACCCATGTGGGACTTCACAAGATGAGTCAAGAATTGTTTTGAATTTCTATTTGAGGTGTGTATTCCCTCACTAGTCCTTTAAAATAGATCCTAGGTTCCTAAAGAGAAGAATTTGACCTCATAAAAAATGAGGTCAATAAGGGTCTCTGGTTGCGTCGACTCAACTGCCTTCATGACTAGGTAGAGTTGGGGTCCCGATAGCTGAGGATGACAGATCCATGATATCCTGACCCATCTATCTCTACTAGATTAGGATCACTCTACCCCTCCTTTTTGTACCCGCTTTGAGCTGTGTCTCTCCCTTTGACGCTTCATCGATGTCGTTGCATTGGCCTCGATTATGGATAGGACTTCGCCCATTTGGTATACGGTGATTTACTTTCTGCACTTATGGGCTGATTAGGCCTTAAAAGCATAGTATGGACCCTTTAAGCTGATCTAGTTATTTTATAGGCCTTGGTTAGACACCGTGAGAGACTCACTCTCTGCCCGTATGGATCGACGCGAGCTTTGAAGGTATTGGGACACTCTTGTGAGATAACCGTCCTTTGTGATGCTCTTCACTAGTCATTATACAAAAATAAGCAGAATTCCTTTAATGGAGAGTATTCTTGGGCAACCCCCAAGATGTAATTAACCAAAGTGATACATCCCTTTAGGAGTTGCTATTGACACCAGAAAAAGCACACACTCTTGAATCTCTAGTTTTGGGTTGATTTCATAGTGTCTTCTTCACATATATGTTTCCAAGTCATTTTCAATCTGATCTTGTTTGGACATATGTTCTTGGGCTATCACGTGAAGTTTACTTCATAAATGTTCTTCAATTTTTTCTCTTATTTGTCTTCATTATTATGCATCTCATCCTTTCTGACTCCTCTCTTCTCCATATTATTCGTATGATCCATAAGAGAGATTTACTCCAAAAAAGGAATTATACAACAATACACAAGTTGGTGAATCTTAACACAAAAAGAGAAAATTAATGAAGACACCAGATTTTTGAATCGAGCTCAATCCTGGACCTGCATCAAGACGAACATATGATGAACAACCAAATACTTATAGATGAGATTGATTTTCCTATTCTCCACTCTAAGCACCTTTAGTTAATTCTTCATTCAAAGGTAACAATGGAACACAATTTATTAGCTAACTTAATGTGTTCGTTGCTTCTGCTCAAAATTGCTTTAAAAATTTTGCATGCAACGTCATACCATTGACATACTCTGTGATGATTCTATTCATGTGCATAACAACAATAGTTTGTTATAGTGTCCTTGGAACTCAAGCTTGTGTCCTTCAAAAGCAAAATAACTTCTAAACCTCTTCTCATAATATACACCACCATTATCTGATTTGAAACACTTAAATCTCAAACCTATCTCATTCTCCACCAAGGCTTTTCATTTCTTGAATACATCAAAGACATTTGATTTATGTTTCAAGAAGAACACTAATACCTTTTTAGTTTGATCATCAATGAAAGTCACAAAATATAGAGAACCTCTAATAGACTAAAGTGGAGTAGAAACCCATCTAGCATTAAGCAGTAACTTTTTGGACTTCAACTTTGACGTGCTTTTAGAGAGAATAATATTAATTTTCTAGTCATAAACACAATCTTCACAAAATCTAAATCTATAGAATTTAAACCCTAAATTTTGTTTTTAGAAATTAGGGACTTCATTCCTCACTCATATGACCAAACTTGTGGTGTCAGCGACCTACATCAGCATTTATTCCACCTACCCCAATGGATTCAAACATCTCATTGATTAGATAAATTGTGCCTTCAATGCTGCCTCAAGCATCCCCATCACTTCTTTTGTTAACTTCTCATGAATCACCTATGAAAGTGGTCACGTAAATCAAATTTCACTTCAAATATAGAACATGTCTAACTTCATTTATTTTTTAGATTGATCAATTTGGTAACTTGATATGAACATCACCCTTTTTAAAAATATTACAGACCTTATTATCTCCTAAATAAATATTCCTTAGATCATCTTAAATGTAGTTTTTGAACAGATCTTTGTTGGGGCAAGCATAAAAGGAGACACCTAAATCTAATATTCATTATTCGGTACTATCTAGGGATAAAATAAGGGAGTTACCGTGGATTTCATCTATGATGATATTTGTAGAAAGCTTTCGATCTGAATCTCCACCACCAACCTTTTTCTGAGCTCTACATTTCTTTTAAAGGGAGCTTTCATCAAGAAGTTCCAATATTCACCTCTTCCTTTTTCTTTTCCTTACTTGGGCTTTCCTCTCTTGGACTTGAATATTTCATATATTGTGATTCTGTCCATATTCCTTCCTCTAGTTTCAACATTTAAAGCATAACTTGAAGTTTCACCACTCTTCTTCATGTGAACTTAATTAAGCAATAAACCTACAATATCATCAAACTTATGTTGCCTAAAGAATTACTCGTCGTAATAAATAGTCTATCCCAGTGATCTAGCAATGAAGATAAGAGTAACAATACCCATACCTTATCATCAAACTTGATGTCAATATAACACAATTGGTTTATCACAATATTGAAGTTATTCATGTGTTATGCAAATAAGCTGTGATCCAATATTCATATTGAGTGACATCTTCATTAGAAAGACTTTGTTTGAAGCTGAAGACTTCTCGTGCATTCTTGTGAGTGCATCCTTGATAGTCTTCTCATTCATTATGTTGAAAAAAGCATGCAAGGAAAGTGAAATTCATATCAAACATAGTATTATTCAATTAAGAACTTTCCATTTTTCCAAAGTCATTAATTTTGGCTTATTAGTGATTCCATCCAGTGGAAAATATAGTTTTTTTTTGGTCTAACAAATCCTTAATTTATATTTTCCTGAAAGCAAAGTTCTAACTATTGAACTTCTCAACCCTGTACCTCATTTCATCAAACATTGCTCCCACTCAAATTAAAAATTTTCAAAAAATCCCACTTTGAGACCCCTTATTGTGATAAATTTTGAGAATTCAGGGAAACTACTTTCAGAGATTCAAAGCAAAACTCGAACAAATGCGCGCAAAATAACAAATCATAGAAATTACAAAGAACATCAAGATTTAACGTGAAAAAAACTTGTGAATGGAAAAAATCCACAGAGTCGCACCACACCCAAAAATCCACCATGAAAAATCAAAATAATTGTACAGAGTTCACCAAACTCGTTCCTCTCTACACTCAAAAATCCAACTTCAAATCATGCAAAAATCATGAAGCAAATCCAAAATTTTCCATAGATGTAGCTGGTAAAAATACTAATTAATAACACTTATTAATTCAACTTACATTCAAGGTCCTTGTCAAAGGCACATGTGATTCCTTAGATCTCTTCAACTTATAAATGGTTTGCATCCTTAATCAACCTTGGAACTACTTCTTAGATAAAAATCACTTTCTGACAAACAAACGTTTGGTAGCCATGATTTTATATTAGATGTGCATCATAAACATTGACTAAATAGCTGTAATTCAATAACTAATCAAATTAATATCAATGCAGAAGCTTTCTGCTTATCCGTTAGTCATAGAACAGCATAAATAATTTGATGGAAAAAATGTCAGTATGATATACGTCTAAATTTTAGCAGTAGCTTATAATTTGTCAATGTTCTAATAAGGTCTATGTTAGGGCTGTCAATTTGACTCTTTGTTCGTGAACAGCTCGTGTTCGGCTCGTTCGTTAAGTCTAACGAACCGAACACGAACAAATTTTTAAGCTCGAAATGTAAACGAGCCGAACACGAACAACAGTTTGTTCGCTCGTGTTCGGCTCGAAATGGCTCGAAAAAAAATTATATAACTTTTTATAAAACAATATATTATATATATTTATGTCTAAATTTAAATCATAACACCTCATGTGGCAATGTGGATAGTGTCTTTTTTTGTATATATTTGATCCAGGTTCGAATATCATACTTTACATCTAATTTTCTCAATTCTAGTTTAACGAGTCAATTTCGAGCCGAACACGAGCCAAACACGAACACGAAAATTTAAATCGAGCCGAACACGAACACACAGTTCATGAGCCGATTTCAAACACGAGCCGATTTCGAACACGAGCTATTTCGAACGAGCCGAAAACGAGCCAAGCCTGACACTCAAGCTCGGCTCGTTTGCAGCCCTAGTCTATATGTAGCTCCAACTTTGATATAGTCCGGAAAAACAATGTCCCGAAGCAAAGTGCTATTGAGTTGGGTTCGCGCAAGTTGTTCCGACTCGGTTATGATATTTAGGAAACGGAGAAAACATTCCATTCTCGTTCGAATGATAACTTTCATCAAACTTCGCTTCCACCACAACAATGACTTTGGTCAAATCCCGGCCGCGAAGACGCCATCACTTTCGGCCTGACGTTCCGCATTAGATACGTATAAATAATATATTTTATAGATTATTTATTTACTAAAAATGTACTTTGACATTAACATTAATTTGAAGCATCATGATTTTAAATAATTATAATTTGACAAAAAAAAAATGCTTTCTAATGTGATACGTGAGCTGCAGTTTGAGGAAGACAAAACTTTGACTCGGTTAAGTCTTAGCATGCTCATTAAAAGTGTTATAGTAATAAAAAATGGCATTTTGGAACAAAAAAATTGAATATGTTTATGACAAGCAAAAAGTTGTTGTAAATGTAATAAATCATACATCTTGATATATAAATACTTCACATGCTAAGCCATACATACAAATAAGGGAGAATGTTGAGTTTGTGGTACATTTTGGACATATACTTGGTTTGATCAGATATGTCACCGCCAATAACGAGTCTTTCTGAGTAAACAAATGTTGCGATGCTATTGGAGTTTGAACTCCAGACGTGATATCTTCTTCTCCCTACCACGAACATAGCCGACAAGAGTCACCACATTTCTATGAGTCTTCATCCACCCCAAGGTCATAGAAGTAAACTATGTCATCCGCACATAGAATGAAAGAAAGTGAGAAGTTTGTCGGTTTGGGAGTATGAGAAGAAAGAACTGGGAACACGGGTGAAAGAAGATATTTGGTTGAGAAAGTTAGATGAGTCTACGAAGAACAGGGTGTCAAAGCACTAAAAGCAGGAGCAGAAACCAGGCAGAAGAAAACAAAGGCACCGATAAAGGTTTTGGAGGAGAAATTTCTAGCTCTGGATGTCCGGACGTCCGGACGTCCATTCACGAACCGCTACATCACTCACAAATCAGATGTATGACGATATGACGGCCCGTAAATGACTGTCCGGACGTGTGACATACAAACCTAATATTTTTTTCGTGCTGGAGAGGGGAAGAAGAAAAGTAACCATAGCAAACGAACATTCTAACATACTAAATTATAGATAGCTCCAAATTTGAACAAGACTAAGCCAAAACAACATCTGGAATTTAACAATGGGAAAGCAAGGTGTTGTCCATTTCAATTGGATTGGATTGGATTGGCAACATAAAAAATTCGAAACAGTTACATATATGCCATATAATTCTCATGTAGTTACATTTTAAGCTCTAAAGTTTAATATTTATATTTATGAAATTTAGGGGTATGGTGTGTTTTACTTCTAATAAGTTAGGAATAATAATTTTTTTGGATATAATATATTAAAGATTTGAATGTTAAGTATGTAAATATAAAATTTAATTTTTAGATGTGTAATTATGCAAGATCTATGCGGTATGTATGTAATTGTTTCAGAAGACTTAGTTATAAAAAAGTCTAATGACTGGTCTGTATCTGAAACTAGGGCTGTCAAAAAAGTTTGTTGTTCGCGAACAGTTCATGTTTGGTTCGTTAATGAATTGGTGCTCGATTCGTTCGATAAGTAAACGAGACGAACGTGAACAAACTTTTTTCGTTCAGTTAGTTAAACGAACCAAACACGAACAGTGATGCGTTCGTTCATGTTCGAATCATTATTGTTCGAAATATAAAATAACTTAAAATAATTATATATAAAAAATCTATGATATTTTAAAAAATTAAATTTTATAAATTATAATATATAATAAATTAATAATAATAATATATTAATATACTATATTAATAATATGCTAATATAGATATTAAATATTTATATAATATAAATTATATAATTAATATAATATATTATTTATATATATATATTACTATTAGGGATGTCAAACTGGTTGTCGTTCGCGAACAGCTCGTGTTCGGCTAGTTCGTTAAGAAACAAACATGAACAGTGATTTCACGAATAATTTTGAACACGAGCTTATTTCAAACAAACTAAATTTTAAACGAACCGAACACAAACACAAGCTCCGTTCATTCGTGTTCGGTTCGTTTACACCCCTATCTGAAACAACAATATATTAAAGATTTGCCTAACAAAGTATTTCAAAAATTGAAATACATATAAACCGTTTTTTCTTGTTATAATTATTTATTATTTATTTTTTATGTTAAATATAATTACTATAAAAAAATTAAATGAGAATGGAATATTTCCGTGAAAGAGTTGGAGTAGCTCCAGCAAGAGACATAATTAGAGAGAGTCGCCTTAAATGATTTGGTTATATAATTAGGGGGACCAATATTTGTTGTTGTTGTGGTATAAAATAATGATAATGGGTAGTTCATTCAAACAATACAAGAGTGGGATGAAAATACTCAATTTCATGGCCCATTTGAAAATATATAGCATCTCATGGCCCATTTGAAAATATATAGCATCATTACAAGACATTGTTATCCCACAGAAGTTTGTAGAGGATATGTTCTTCCCTAATAAGGTTGAACAACAACTTACATTAGATAATAGCAACATTGAGTAAGAGATGAGTTATTCCAATAAGAGCAGTTTAACTTTTATGCGTTTTCAGTGAGATCACCCGTCAAAATCTTATCACTGGTGTTTATCTGCATGTAGTACGAAAGGATTAAGAGGTGCATGACGGATTTCAAGCATAGCTTGTTCATACATCATCACAAATCAAGTGTTGTATAAGGTCATAAATAGTGCACCTCAAAGTCTGTTTGCTAATTTATAATATTTAATATTGGTCCACAGTTTTATCTACATTCAAATGGCATTATGGCCCCTTTTGGGGTAGCTCATTTGGTGTGGTGTGTTTTTAAAACACACCCAAACCCATTTAAGTAAACTGCATTTTGGCAGTTTATTCAAAAAGTTGTGTTTTCAAACAGCTGAAATTAGTATTTTCACACCGTTCCTGGCTAGGTGTGGTGGCAACTTTATAGCTACGGTTCGGCTTTTTCAAAAAAAAAATTGTAATAACCACCACAGTTTTTTGAAAAATATATTATTTTTCAACAGCTTATAAATAGTTGAAGCTGCCCCCAATAAACCGTATAAGAAGGGTGTGAGCAAGATATAATGCTAATGTGTCTTACATTAAAGCAAAGAATGTAAAAAGAAGGAAAATCAGAGAGTGATATGGATCATTTTATAGGTTATAAGAAAAAAATTGTCACATAATGTGAAGATCTATTTATAGGATACAAGTGGGCACCAATAAATGTTTTGAGCATCTTTTTTGGGCATTCGTTCATTTGTATTTGGGTGGTCTTTATGTAGACTAGTGTTGTATTTAGATGGAACATTTTTATTTACGAAGTATTATGCCACTCTTAGTTGTAGGAATTGATGCAAATAAGGACCATTTTCCCTTAGCCTTTGTAGTGGAATTAGAATGTAATGAATCTTGCATTTGGTTTACATAGACTATGCACAATACAATCCCAAAAGCATCTAAGAGACAAAATTCTTGCATTATATTTGATAGACATCATGGTCTTACATGCGTATGTAGAGAAATGTTTTCTTAGACAACTCATAGACACTATTTGTGACACTTACGTAAAAGTTCTAAGAATGTCGGAGAGCTTTAGTTTTTCTAATGTTAAAGTGATGTCCCAAAAATTTATTTGGGCCAAGAGCACTGATGAACCACATGTCTTCAACCATCGCATGAATGACATAAAACATTTTAGTGTTGAAGCACACAGGGAGTTGATAAAAAAAGTTGTTCATCGCTTGTCATTAGCACATGATAGATATTATATTTATATGGTAATGTCAATAAATATTTCAGCATTTCAACAGTTTGTTAAATTTTCCTTCCATTTCTCTCTTTATAGGTGTAAGTCTTATCAATTTACAACAAACTTATTGCTCTTTTCCTGGGAAGACCTTAGTGCTATTGAGTTGGATATCTCCATTGCTTCCCAATTTGTTCATAGAATTGTCATAAACTTGCAAAATCTTGACCAAGAAGCTCATAGATACACAACTCTAGTTTGCATTAATGTCAATAAAATTTAGGTATTTTATAGTGCTAAGGATCATTTTATTTTAAACTATTTTTGAACGGGTATAACTTATTCTTATCAAATACCACAAACCAATCATCATCATTATGCACATGTTATTATAGCTACAAGATTTGGCCAGTTGAATCATCTCACTTATGTGTAAACTTATTAATCCATTAATAATAATGCACAAACATATGCAACAGAGTTTCAAGTCATACAAAAGAAATCAGATTGGCATGCATATAATAAAACACTGGAATAGTAGAGTTGCTTCCCTCCACTTTTAGGTATCATTTAAAATGGCCCTACACTAAATTTTATTAGAATATTGTAGACAAGTCAACCTAGCACACTGGCAGAATCTATAAAATTAGTAATACAATGGGTATAATAGGACCAATTGTCCAAATAATCCTAGTAATATATGGTAATGAATACTCAATAATAAGTTTCCCTTCTTTGACACTAACAATGCTTACTATAATAAACTGTTTTAAACTAAGGGTATATAATTTGGCTTATTTGGTGTAGATATTACATTGGAGATGGATCATAGATGAGATTAAACAATCATTGAATCACTAGGTGGTTTTTATTGTGCCTCAGATCAATATGCAATAGTTTTGTATTCTTTGTTATATGATATGCACATGTTTTGTTAATGATATGAAAGAATAGCATTTACATTTTTATGATTATCTTAGAGCACAATATTAGAGGTTATCTAACACTTATTGATGATTAGAGAGTGTCCAACAACATGATATTAAATTATTGAGAAACAAGATAAATCTAGCAGATTGTTAACATTGATGAGAATTTACAACTGCTTTTAAGATAGATGATGAAGCCAAAATACAACAAGCAGTGAACAAAATCAAATAGATGTGTAAATACATATTGAGGATGACAAGTACATATAGCAGGCAAGAGATGTCATTAGCATTATGTTGACAAGTTCCTTTTGCCATAAGAATTCAGTAACATTTTTGTTTCATGGTGTAGTTCTTCTAAATACATAAGGAAGCATGTCGAATGCTACACTTTAAATATAGAAATGTACAAATAGTTTACTTGGGGCCATCTCATGAGTTGTTGCAAGGTGTCTCACTATCAGCCTCACCAGTGTATTCACTCTCTCAACCATTTCCTTTTCTGATGGTCCCCTAATTGTAAGACTCCTTGACCCCTTAATTTAGTTTTTAGATTTTGATATATTTAGAAAAGGTATACTCGTAATTTTTTCAAAATAATATTCTATCTATGATTAAAAAAAAGCTCTAACTATTGAAAATACATAATAATAATAATAATAATAATAATTATTATATATATATATATATATATATATATATATATATATATATATAATTTATATTTAAATTAACACTTAATATTTACCTTTATAAATCTTTTTAAATAAAATTTCCTAACATAGCAATGCCTTCGGCAAGAAAATAAAAGATAGTATATGTATATTCTCCTTTCGAGGTAAGGTTTCTGACATTTACTCCACATTTATCTGCATTTCATAATTTAATTTTTTAAAATATTTTTAAAAGTTTTGTCGATGGGTTCATTAAGGCTTTGTTAGAAGCAACATCACAATTCCATCAATTTCTTTAAAAGCCACATTCGTCGAACTAGAAGAGATTACTGTGATCTGAAACAGAGAAAAAATTATCATTCCCTTGAAAGATAGAACTTCGGTAGACTGCTTTATCAAGAGAAAAATTTTACATGCATCAGCGTTCACTCCAACCGAACTGAACTTCACTGCCTTTTCAAACAAAGCCTAAGTTGATGTAAAAATCTCCTTTGTTAGGCAAGTCTTTAATATATTCAACCTCCATATTTCCCTATTGTTATTTCTTTTTTAATTCATAGTGAAAGGAGCAAAACAAGAAGATGATTTCACCTTGAACATTGGGACATGAGGTATCTCAACTTCAAGAAATTTGATAAACTTCTTTACTTTATTTTTCACTAAGGTGTGGGGATTAAGGAAATATACGTCATAAAACTTAAATATTTTTATTTAGATGATCAGATCTGACATTAAAAATAATACACTATCTCAAAATATACAAATAATATTTTTTAATTGATTCAATCACAAAATAATGGTTTTAAAATCTATTGGTTTACATGAACTAGAGATTTTTTCCTTGTTTAATTTTGGTAAGATATGTACTCTAGTTTATAAGTTTATGATAGAAGCAAGCCTCTATAAATAATTATATTTAATAAGAAGTCATCTTCTAAGAATACTCTTGATTAAAATAGTTGGTCTAGTTTTAGTAGATTTCAAAGTTTAGTTTTAAAAACCATTATTTTGGAATTTCAATTAAGAATGACCAAATTAGAAAAATTCTTTTTAAAATCTAAGGGAAGAAAGGTAGGAAGTACTCAAATATTTAGAAACTCCGTTACACTATAACTTTCTTATATTAGGCTTTACTTTATAAAGATTGTGATTTATTGTATTTGAGCTGTATATTTTATTTGAATGTTAGGACTTATGCTCTAATGAAATAAGATCGTGTAAAGGCTTAAAGGTTATGAAGTAGTAAAATAATTTAATTTAAAAGATAAAGCTAAAGGGAGAGCTACCATCATATTAACTTCTCAAACCTAATCCAATTATATTTAATGGGCTTATAACACATAGTTCTACTTAGAGCTTAAATAAGTCCAACTCTATTGAACATGCAATCCTATTTTGAATAGATCACCATCTAAACCCATTTATTTATCTTACAGTCATGAAGTATGATCAAAACAAAAGACGAGATAGTTAAGTATTTTTTTTTTAATTAAGTGAGGAAATTAGTAATTTCTTTAGATTAATAGAGTCAAACTATCTCACTATAATAGATGTGTAAGGCTTCTAGTCAATACATTACTTTACAATTTATAAAATTTTCTTTATCTAATTCAATTTGAAGGACACAGATAAAAAATTTATGAATATATATTTGCATTTAATTTTAAATTTTATATATTGTCGAAAATTAAAAAGACCTTCTAATAGAGATGGTTATCATCATTGGTCAAATGTCCATTTTGTGTAATAAGTGAAGTGACTGAAGGAAAGAAAATAATATAAATGCAAGTGCTTAAAAATTTAGTTATTTTTAGGATATCTACTCAATTTTATTTATCATCTCCTATTGATTTTAATGCATCTCATTTTGACTTTTAAATTAATTTTTTGTTTGTTGTTAGGTTGGGTAGAAACCTTACTTTTAAGAGCTTTCTACATAATATCCTGGATCATGCACAAAAATAAACTAAGGAAAGATTGCACTTCTAAGTACATAATAAAAAAAATAACAAACAAACAAAGCATGAAAACAAGTAAAATAACCCAAAAATAATAAACAAAGATTATTGCATCCAAGAGATAAAATACACTTTAAAAGAACGAGAAAAATGAACAGTTGAGTTCTGCCCTTAAACATGCCCAAGCTAGAACTGCAAGATAGATAAAATAGGCTTGTGGGGCCTTTGACTCCTCCTCTTAGCTTCATTAGGCATCACGAAGCTCCAATTATAACAACTGCATTTGAGGAATCATCTTAGTTTATTTGTACTCATTCTTATTCTTTATTTTTATTCTTGACGATTCATTCATTACTTTACTTTGGTTTGGAATGCTCCTTTAACAACCATAGACCATATAAGACCCACCTAAAATCTAAGTATATACTCAAGCATAGGAAAGTGAACATATGCCTTTTATGACACCAAGTCTTACTATAGCCTCTACAAAATAGAGTTGGCATAAAAATATACATACATCACAAAAATATCACATCACACTTTATGATAGATTACAACAAGATGCTACAAAGAATAACAAAAACATTTAAATTCAGATAATCAAAATAAATCGTCCTGACATAGAGTCTAGAGTTGGTGCCATAACAAACAAATCCAATGTGGATGTTAGGTATACAACGAGTCTCAAAAAAGCTTTAAGGTTTGAATTTCAATGTGATTTTGATTTAAGTTTGCAATTACATTGTTTGAGTATAAGTGATTAATATTTTTATAGATTTTTTTTATCCTTTTCGATTTATTGTTTGAATTTGATTTTGGGAATGTTAAGGAATAACCTTAAATATACAAGTTTGTCTTAGGGGTAAACTTCTAATTTAAGAGATCCTAAGCATTATGAAACACTCATATCATTCAAATGGGGTGAAATATTGCTTCATAGCACTTACAAGCACACAAAAAGTGATTTTTTATGGATTTTAACATGATTTTGAATTGGTTGAATTATTATTTCTCCATAAGTGGCATAAAACTCCATTTTTCCCCTTATTCCCTCATACCTCCTCTCTTAATCGAAACCTCCTCCCCTTCTCCTTTTCTTCTTCCTCTTCTTCCAAACTTTGTTGAAACCACAGTCATCCCTCTTCCCCTTTTCTCACAAAGGAGATCAAGAGAGTTCACTCCATCCTAGCACAGAAACCAAAGACTTCCACCCAAGTAAGGTATAAATTCTCCTTTCTCTAATTTCAATAACTTTACATGAAATTCAAGATCATTTTTGTGAGATTATGATGTGAACCTATTCTTCACCTTCTATTTTTTTCCATTAGACAAACCTCTCTCTCTCTTGCTCTCTGTCTTATTTCTTCCTTGAGCAAAGCACTAACCTTTCTCTCCTTTCTTTCTCTTTTTTTTCAATGTACAAAATAATATCATTTATTCTTCATCCTCCTCCATTCTCCTTTGGCTAAAACACCATCTCTCTCTTTCTCCCCTCACACGTACACTCATTCAAACCTAAAATTCATCCCCTCACACACACACACACTCACACCATACTCCCTCACATACCCTTGGCCAAAATTCACCACCAACACACACATATTTATCTTCTTTCTCCATGGTTGAAATTCACAACCAATACACATCTAACTCTTGGTCACCTATGTAGGTTTAAACCTGCACATCTTTTTCCCTCTTTCTCTCTCTTTCTAGGGCATGAACTCTGACTCTAGCTCTCTCTCCATCTCCTCCTTTTCCCTTTGACAAAAAAAAAAAACACTCACATAAATGAACACCCACTTCACTTCCTAGTGCCTAAACCATAACCCTGGCTCTGCCAATCTTCTCTTTTTCCCTTTATCTGAAACAAACACTCACATAAACAAACACCCATTTTACTTTTTTGGCCTAAACCCTAGCCTTACCTCTCCCTGTCTCTCCTTCTTTTCACCTTGGCCAAAACATCCTCTCACACAGACACACGCCCACTTCATTTTCTATTTCCTAAACCCTAACCCTAGCTCTCCCTTTCCTCTTCCTACACATGGTCAAACATTTAAACCTACATAAATTAAATAGTTTGTAAAAAAAAAAACTTTATGTTTTCTCATATATATGTCATTAGTTTTGATAAATAATATGATAAAGTGTTTAATCTATTTACATTCTTTCATATATTATGTGATACGTCTACATTATCATGTGATGTTTATGTTTAAAAAAAAATGATGTTTAGGCTTTATGTTCCATAAAAACAAAGCCCATGTTTAGGCCTTATGTTTCATGAAATTCTATGTTTAAATTTTTTGCCTCATGAAAATTTCCATGCTTAACCATCATGTCCCATAAAAATCAATGCTTAGGCTTTTTTACTTCAACAAAATCCATGTTTAGTCTCTATGTTCCATTAAAAAAACTAAAAAAAAATGTTTAGGCGTTATGTTTCATGAAAAAGAGAAAACACCAAGTTTACGCTTTATATTTAATGAATCCCCATGTTTAGGCTTTTTTTTTTTTGTTTCATGAAAGATCCATATTTATGTCTCATGAAAAATTTATGTTATGGTTTTATGTTTCATGCAAATTAGCAAGTTGTGATTTTATGTTTCTTGCAAATTTGCAAGTTATAGCTCTATATTTCACGTAAAGTAGCAAGTTTTGGTTTTATGATTTATGCAAATTTTGTATTCTGCAATTTTATGTTTCAAAAAAAATTGCAAGTTGTGCAATTTATGTGTTTAGTAGAAAACATACTTATGATATTTAACTTATAAATATATTGTACTTACATACTTGGGATTGTTCATTCTTATAATTTTAGACATGCTTATTTACATTTAAGTTATGTTAATCCATACATTTGAATGATAACAAAAAATTAACCAAATTTATAAAAAAAATTATATAAATTTAAATGTGCTCTAAATTAACTATTTTTAAAAATTTATATAAATTTAAATGTGCTTTAAATTAACTACTTTTATAAAAATAATTATATAAATTTGAATATGTTATAAATTAAATACTTTCATAAAGATTTATATAAATGTAAATTGGCTCTAATAGAATTATTTTTATTGAAATTTAAATGAGCTCCAAAAATAAGAAAATAAATTTATAAGATAATGTAGGCATATGCATACTTTAAAAATTGTTCAAAGTTGTTTATTTTCTAATTTGAACGATCACGATCCAGCTTTAATTGAGTCGAGTTCGAGTTATTCATCGAGTGCATTGGTTCATTTACAAAATGTTAAAACATGAACATCGGTTCAATGAGCTCTTCATTTCTGTCCCATGAAACATGAACAGTTAAAACATGAACAGTTGTGGGACATGATTCGAGTTCGAGTTGTTCGTCGAGTTGTTCACTTCTATTTAAAGAAAATAGACAACATAGGTTCATCGTTCCCAAAATAACTAAGAACTGATTGTTTTAAATAAGCTTTCCTCACAAAAAAAAACAATTATGTCGTTCCCAATATGGGACTAAATCACCCCCTTCCCATCGTGCTCCTGTCATTTTCCAACTAATTTTAGGGACATTTACACACATCACCCAAATCCTATGTATATACAAATTAAGTACCTAATTTAGAGAAAATGGATGCCTAGGAACATTTACATACCACCCAAATCCCATTTATTTACCTATCTAATCACTAAAATTATAATTTTATAAGTATACCACCTAAATAATTTTTTAAAAATATTTAAATTAAATATTTTCATATACATATTAAAACTCAATATAAAAAATATAAATAAATATTTTTATTTAATTATTTAGAATCAAAATGAGTCCAACATCAACAAATATAAAATCTAGCTAAAAATATAAATCATTTAAGGGTCGAATATAAGCTGTTCGTGTAAGATTAGGGTTTATTTTTACATCCCTCCTGTTTGGTGTTTGCAATGATCTTTAGGATCCGATCAAGGAATGCAAAATCTCAGATCTTACTGCCTTGTATCGTTCTCCACTTCAATTAATCCAATGCCCTGTTGATCCGACTTAATTACCGAACCCGGTGATAGCGAGCAAGGGGACCGCGGGAGAAGGCGAAGGGCTCAGGCACTGTAACTTCTACGGGCGTCGGGTATTCTCTCATCCTTCCGTTCATCGAATTTTTGCCGCGCCGGGAGGGTGAGTTCTTCGACTTCAAGATCTGTTCTTTTCAGTTCCGTTACCTCCGATTCAGCTCGGGGTGTGCTCTTTCATTACCGAATCATGAGTTTTTGATAAATGTCCTGTTCCTTTTAACCTTCTCGTGGTTTTGGTCAAAGTTTATGTGCATCGGTGAGGATTTGTAATGAAGAAAATGATTCAATTCCTACGGATCCGGTCAGTCGTGCTGTTTTTTATTTAAAACTCGAGATAAACACAATAAATTGCATATCTGGAGCTTTATTATTGGTATCAATGAATGATTATTGTTTAAAATTTTCGACCTGGCTCTCAGTGCGTGGGTGAGTGCCATTTTTGCGTGAAATGGAGTTTTATGTGGATGTCTGTGGGTGCTTCTTTGTTACTTTCCAAATGTGAAAACATGGGTTCTGACACGCAGTAAGGGGAAGCTTGGGGATTTTTTTATGATCGCAATTTGCTTTGAAAACAAATAATTTTCGGTGTGGAAGAAAAAATGCTTTTATTGTAACTGTGCTAGAATTTGAAATACATTGGTTGGTCTGCCAGTGCAAGTTTAGTGGCATGTATTGGAGGCACATCTAACACCAATTAGGCTGTAAATAGTTGTGGGACATGATTGGAGTCGTTGTGTTCTAATCCATGTGTGCCTTTTATAAGCAGGTGTTGCATGAACTGTGAAGCTTCTTGCTGTAATGTTTGCATTTGTTTCCGCATTATTGCTCTCAACAAGCATCACCTTTTTTGTATATGGACTGGAACAACGCAAAAAGAACTTGCAAGGCATGTATATAATAGCTCATGCAACGCTTTAAAGGAGTGGAGAATGTTGATTGACAAAGTCGGACCCAAATAGTTTAGACAAGTTTATTGATAAGAAAGATAGAAAGCTATTTACAGCCTAATTGTTAAATAAGATATGGTATGATAATGAAATATGTTGTTTATACTAATATAATTAGTGGATCTAAGTGTGGTAGAATGATAAGGTTATACAAATCTTGGATTAAAGCCTCATAGAATGTTTAATAAGGTTGAGTGGAGGAGGATTAATAATGTTGATTTCAAATAGTTTGGATAAGGCTAATGATGATGATGATGAAAATTTTTAATTAAGATCTAGATATGAAATTTGTTGCTAAATAGCCTCTTGTATTTATGCATAAAGAATAATGATGTAGAAAAGTAAAGTCATCATATTGTATATTAATAGTCTAGAAAGGCAAATGATTCATTATGTTTATTCATAAGACATTTTAGCTTCGGTAAATGTTTGATAAGAAACACCAGTAAACACATACTCATCTATTGACTCATCTAGCCATTTACCATGCATGCAACAACCTAGTGGTATGCACATAAACTGAAAACACAAGCACATGTATTGACATGGTTTACTATATAGACATCTATTAATCCACATTCATTTTTTATGCATACAATGGAACAAGGAGGTTTGTGCATAACCCATGCTTATTCATTTATCAAGCATGAATTGACACAAGGCATTCACTCACACACTAAACACATGCACACATTAACATACAATTATCACTTGCACATTTGCTGTACATTCACATACAAATAACACATGTATATGTGCATGCACACACACATACACATGTTTTTAATTCTTTAATTTTGTTTAAATTGCGGTTTTCAAGATTTTTAGAACATTGATTGAGGCAAAACAATAGTATGAATGTACCCTGTCTAAGTGTTGGATCTATGTGTTTATGGTTTTAAAGCTTTTCAATCTTTAGACCATGTATGTCACAGTTTCATAAATCAAACCTTAAGATTTCTTGAGAAAAATCTACATCGTGTTTCACTATACATAGAAGGATTTGGTCCTTAGCTGTAATCCCTTCTTTACATTCTATGTTTGTTGACGATCATATATGATATTGATTGATGTTTACCTAAATTCTCATGCATCGTCCTTCAACACCTTTCTGTCGTTTTCTTTATATCTTCTTTTTTTAAAAATTTAACCCTATAAGGATCTATAATCCCCCTAGGAGTTTTTTTATTTGAATCATTGGCGCATTTACATATCTTTGATCAGTTATCAGAGAATTTAGAAATGAATAAGAACTTGGAGAAATAATTTTTATTGAAAGAGATTTAAATGAACATGTTGGTGGAGTGATAGAAGGTTTCAGAAATATTCATGGTGGCTACAGTTATGGAGTGACTAATGAAGAATGTAGAGTCATTTTAGATTTTTCTTTAGCGTATGATTTTGTTATTACTAATACTTTATTCAAAAGAAGAGATGAACATCTTATTACTTTTAAGAATGAATCTAATAAAACACAGATTGATTATTTTCTAATGAGAAGAAGAGATCGTCAAGATTGTAAAGATTGTAAAGTCATCCAAGTGAGGATTTAAGTACCCAATATTGATTATTAGTTCTAAATGTTAAGATGAAGAGTTGTAAAATTACGAATACTATGATTCATCTTCGTAGAATTAGATGGGGGAGCCTAAAAGACACAAATGAATTGTTTTTTTTGGTGTACTTTAAAATTATAGGAGAGGATAATTGAACATATGTTAAGACATATTACAAAGATTTCTCATAATCAATTTGGATTTATGCCCGGTAGGTCTACTATGGAAGCTATACATTTATTGAGAGGTTTGATGGAGAAGTTCAGAGATAATGAGGAGGATCTACATTTGATGTTTATTGATTTAGAAAAAGCTTACGATAAGGTTCCAATAGATAACCTTTGGAGAGTTCTTGAGAAGAAAGATGTTGATATGACTTATATTCAAGTCATTGAAGATATGTATATTAGAGTTGTTACTTGTGTTCAAATTGAAGGAGGATTGGCCAAATGTTTTCCTCTTTCTGTTGGATTACATCAGAGATCGACTTTAAACCCATATCTTTTTTGCTTTAGTTAGGGATGGTCTTACTGGACATTTACAGGAGCATTTATATTGGTGTATGTTAAGTTGTTGTGTCTATCCTTCTCGTGGATAAGACGAGAGAAAAAAAACCCTAGAAAAACTTTAATTCTGGAGGCCTACATTGGAGTTTAAGGCCTTAATTTGAGTAGAACTAAAACTGAATACATGGAATGTATTTTTAGTAGTAATTGCTCTAGTGACATAAATGTAACCCTGGGTGATCAAATTATCAAAAGGTGTGAACAATTTAGATATCTCGGGATGTTGTTCAAAGCGATGGTGGTATAGATGGGGATGTTAATAATAGAATTCAAGTTGGTTGGTTGAAGTGGAAGAATGCTTCGTGCCTTTTGTGTGATAGAAAAGTTTCGCGTAGACTGAAAGGAAAATTTTATAGGATGGTGGTGAGACCTGCAATGCTCTATGGCGTTGAATGTTGGCCTTTAAAAGAGAAGCATAATACTAGGTTAAGTGTTGCCGAGTCGAGAATGATTAGGTGGATGAGTGGTTTTAGACTTAGAGAAAAAATGTCAAATGAATATAACTCTGATAAGGTTGGTGTAGCTCCAGTGATAGACAAAATTAGAGAGATTTGTCTTAGATGGTTTGGTCACATTGAACATCGACCATCTGATGATATGATTAAGAGGGTAGATGTTTTAGATTCGACTTAGGTTAAGAAAGACAGAGGTAGACCTAGGAAGACTTGGGCTTATTGTATAAAAAATGATCTTAATTTATTAGCATTAAATGAAAATATGACATTAAATAGGATGCAATGGAGAAAAAGGATTCATGTAGCCGATTCCACGTAGTGGGATTAAGGCTTTGTTGTTGTTGTTGTAAGGTTTATATTGTTTTTTTATGTTGTAATTAATCTAGGAATTTAGTATTTTATTAACTGACCAAAGCAATTGGTAATGTCCTTTCGATTTTAACTAATTAAATCTTAATTAGGATTTCATTTGCTAATTTTTGCATAATTGTATCAGTTAACTAAAATGATATTAAGTTAATTAGTTATTAATTGACTAATTTTTATAGTGCTTACTTGAGTCTTAATTTGGTGTTGCTATATTATATAGGATTTATATTCTCTGATTAAGATTTAATTAAACATACAATATGCTGAGTCATTAAATGACTTTAGTAATTGGTAATTGATCAATGATTATGATGTTAGTTTGGCCCTTAATTAGTTCTTGATTATTCTCACTAAGAACTAATCAAAATTTAATATGATGATTAGATATAGATTAATGAAATTATTTGTAAGTATTTAGTTTTTGCTTAATAATTATGATGTTAAGTTTGGTTATTTATGGCTTAATGAAGGCTTATATACAATTTAGTGCTTAGTTAAACTAATTGACATTTCATTTGACTTAATTAGTCAAGTATATATAAGTGGCCAAGTATTTCATTGTTCACATAAGCAATACATAATTATTTAATGGTTAGGATTTTAAGTTAATATCATTACAACTTAATTGAGGTAATTAGTGATTTATTTGATTTATTTAAAATTAAGCAGATTTACACAATAATTAGGTAATTTATCGTGCACTTGTGGCCCTACTTGGATCTCTAATTTCTAAATGGAGCAAAATTTTCTAAATCCTTGTGCCTAGATGTTCAAGTTATCTATTAATTTGACGTCTTATGACTAGTTCAACATAAAGGAATCATTGATGTGTGATTGCTTCAGTAATTATTATCTATTATTGATTTGAGCGTTAATATTGTCCAATTGGAGCTTGAGGTTGCTAGTTAGTGATTGATTAAATTAATTGCAAATTAAATCATATTTAAAGTTTTATTTACATAAGTAGGTTTGCACGCTTGACCTTCCTTAAATCCCATAATCCTTATTTGGAATAGATCTAGTAAATGCCAAGATTTTGAAAATCATGCCTAAATAAGGATTTATCAGATCATGGGATGTATGATCCATTTTTATCCCTAAGCCCTCCAATCTTCTCATCCAAACAACATTGATTGCTAGATTTTAATAATTTGGGGTACAAGCCTCAGTTTAACCAAAAAACATATAATGCATGCTCTTGTTGAAGGTGTGCTAATTTTGAAAGTAGCATATCTATTAATAGTATCTTTGCTTATCTTTTTTTTGTTGGATAGCTTAGTCAAAAGCATATAACTAAGGGTCTGTTTGGGATGGACTTTTTACTGCTTTGCTTTTCAAATTTCCACTATAGCTTCATTTGGCTACTATTTTCTTCCTACTTTCTAGAAATTTTGATGGTAGAAATATGTTTTTTACTACCATATATTAAAGTATGATAGCTGTAAGAAAACTGTACGACTTTTTTGAATTGAGATTTCTAGAATGGCTTCTACTCCTAGTTTGAATCCTTTCGAGATAATTTATATTATTTTCTTCCCTTTTGAGATAATTTATATTCTTATCTTTTAAATTGCTTAGCAATGATTTTATGTGAGTAAATGAGATTTTTTTTAATAGCATAGTATTTTTTTAAAGCATGATCTTTAGAAGTCGTTCAATTTGATCATGCCACTAGGGCTGTAAACGAGCTGAGCTTGAGCGAGCTGAGCTTCGGCTTGTGTTCGGCTCGTTCCAATTTGGCCCGTGTTCGAAATGATTCATGAACAATGTGTTCGTGTTTGGCTCGAATAACATATTCTTGTTCGTGTTTAGCTCGTGTTCGATTCGAAATATGTATTCTTGTTCGTGTTTGACTCGTGTTCGGCTTGAAATAAGCTCGGTAGAATACAAAATACCGTGGAATCTCGCCAATAATGCCGCGGACGGTGGAATAACACCGATAACACACACAATAACACCTGAGTAACACCCAAACAAATTGGGCCATTATTCCGTGGTGTAGCACTGCGAAATAACACCCGAGTAACACCGCAGACAGCGGAATAATATCGCGGGTGTTACTTGGTGTTATTCCATAGTATTATTGGTGTTATTCAGCGGTGTTACACCGTGGAATAACACCGCGGACGGAGGAAAAAACACTGATAACATAGTGGGTGTCTGCAGAATATTAAGTATATTTATATTTTTATTTATTTATGAATTTATTTATTTCTTTTGAAGCCAATTCAAACCGAACACGAGCGAACAAATATTTGTTCGTGTTTGGCTCGTTTATATTTTGAGCTTTAAAATTTGTTCTTGTCCGGCTCGTTAAGTTTAACGAAAGGGCCGAACACGAGCTGCTTAACGAGCCGAACACGAGCTGTTCGTGAACAACGAGCCGCTTTGACAGCCCTACATGCTACGAAGTTTTCTTGTGAACAAGCAGAATGAATAATGTGTTTACCACATCCTTTCATTAGAAACAAGATTTTACCAAAATTACCTAAAGATATCTTGAATTGAAATTTTTTTGGGTTCTCATTTATCATCTTAACTTGCATTGGAACCCTAGCCCCCCTTAATTGGCCCACTTGAATTAATGTATCATGTATGGTATTGTGATAAAAAAGATATATTTCTAGAAGAAAATACAACTCGAACTTCTACAAAAATATTTTAATTCCTTTTATGAACTTTAGATCCTTCAAAAGCAGCTTTACTATCATCAGCATCATTAACTATATATATGCATTTTTGTTGTGTTATTTTTTAGACATGTAGGCATTCAACAAGTATAATTGGACCCTGGAGGGGGATTAATAGCATCAATCACAAATGATTGGGACGAGGCAATTGATGATGCTGATGACGATGAAGCTATAATGTATTTTTGTAATGTTGAAAAAGCTTTTGTCAGAGAAAATACAAAATTTAAAATCTGAATTGTAAATTCTTTTCCACTTTTCATTTGATTAGTCATGGTGCTAATGTGCTACAAACATATACACTTAATGCATTAACTCTGTTTAATAATTTGGTGGTACTCCAAGAGCTTGCCAGTTTAGAGGAACAATAAATGATGCGCTCACAAGCAAATTTCATGGTTTTTTTCCCTCACACATGGAATTATTTCTTAGACGTCATATTTTCAATGGGTTAGTGTTATTTGAAAATTTAAATTGCACTGATACAATGCAAATTCAGACAATATTCATAGCACACTATTTTTTTTTTGTATTTTGACTGCAAATATGGTATCTTTTACATGTCCTGACTGCTAGGATCAAAGGCTTTTCTAAAATCTTCAAAGCATGAAACCATTGAATTTATTAGACTTCACGGTACATTGGCGACTAGGCTTGTTTCCATATCGATTTGTTCATGGCTACACTGGAGTAAACGTTATTAGAAACATTGTTTTTTTATGCCTAAACAGCTTGCGTGCAATGTGGCAAAGGGTAGAACCATGCCATGATCCTGGACACCCTAGCATTGTGGTTGCATCATGCCTGTGCTGAAGCTCAGCTCATGTATCATACTCAATGTTAAACCTATGGCAATCTCAAATGTCCGGTTCATATTATGCACATTATGGTAACATAAATGGCTAAATTTTAAGAGAACCTCATTTCAAATTTTAAACCTAACTTCCTAATGAGGGGCAATCCACATGCACGAGGAAAGAAAGGTTATTTCCAAATTCAATTCCAGGGAAGTAAATTTAAAAGCTTGAAGATTCATTTCCATATTTTCCCTATTTAAGGGGAAATTAACCACTATTGTTGGAGGATAACTAGAATTCAACATTCATGGATTATCGTGAATTTAATTTGAATTTATCAGTCCTATTTAATGGGTTTTCAAATAAATTAAACCAGCTATCATAAGAAAGAGGATGTGGATATCTTATCCTCTTGCATAACAACGAAATAATCCTTTTTAAGATTTTTATCACTTTTATATCTATTAGATTTTATTAATATTAGCTTTTATGTAAGCTTTTTATTTTTTCAAAGTTTGTTTTGAATCATTGGCAATTGAACTATATTTATCCTATCTATTATATTTTGGTGATCACACTTTCCTTCTCATATTTATTTTTGGATTAACTTATCTTGATCGATACATAAAAAAGGAGGCAATTTTAAGTGTAGAGAGCACGTCCCAAAGCCATATCCAATGACTTTCTACCCTTACATACTAAGTCCTCTCTTCTAACTTAGTATTGCATAAGGAACACCAAAGAAACCTTAATTAGGGATTGGGGAAATCATCTTGTATGACAAACATCAAACCTTGTTTCACTCTAGATCCTTCTCATGTCATTTTACCATGGCCACCCATTCTTGAATTCTACTTTTCTTTGCTTGCAGCAATGTTTTTTACACTAAAAAACTTTGAAATACCCTAAAATTTTCATCCAATCCCAGGTGAGATCTTGATTGTTGCATGAGACTCTAGAGTTCAAAAAACCTTTGGGGTCATTTGGGATCACTTTTTGTTATGTGTTTTGTGTTTTTTACTTTTTTGTAGTTTGTTTTGTTGTTGCTTTAACATAAATCAAAAACAAGTTTGGCACGCCATGATTTTTCTATTTTTAAAAATAAAAAGCAAGAAATATGTTTGGAAAAACAAGAACTAGTAAAATATTATTATCCCCACCACCGCCTTCTCCTCCTCTTCCTATCTCAACCCTCTCCCCCACTGCCGCCTCGACCCCCATTGGTCCGCTCTCCTTTGTTCCTCCACCGGTGAAAGAACCACAGCTTTACTGCTGCAACTGTGCCAATGAAGTCGATGAGCTCCACTTTGCTCTCCTTTGCTGGTCCTTATCTCTTGACCAACACCCTCGCTGGAATCTCTGTAATGATTTATAGCCTGCGGTGCGAAGTAAGGAGTGAGCAAAATGACCGGAAGAAGAAGATGTAGAAGCACTGCTGGAGAAGAAGAAGCCATTGGAGAAGGCATCAGTGTCAGCAGGTGTCGGTCTCAGCGCCGACTCCATAGAAGGCGCCGGTGTCGAAGAAGGCATTGGAAATGGGGTCGGGTTTAGATCGGGAATGTGATAGGTGGGGAGCTGTTTTGAAAAAAAAAAAAAAACTTATTTTTCTTGTTTTGTGTTTTTTGAAAACAAAATAAAAAAACAGGAAACAAACACGTTATTTGTTTTATTTTTTGTTTTTTGAAATAAAAAATAGAAAACAAAAAACGGTCCCAAACAGCCCCTTTGGTTTCACATGATCCTATTGGTTCCACAAGCTTCCTCATTATCATTCACAAATCAAGTGGGTAATGGCATAGATCTCTACTCCGAAGGTAGTTTGATTTTGAATCACACCGTGTATACCCAAAACCCTCAAACGAAGTTTGAAGGACTATCATAATTTTTTGTTTTGGCCTTAGAATCTATGCTGAATAATTCCAACCATTCAATTAAAATTTCCCAACATATCCATTGTAGTACAATGACTTCATTATGCATGCTATTTGATTTAGTTTGATTTTTTTTTTTTTTTTGTGGAGGCAAAGTATTTTATTAAATTTAAAGCTGTTTTCTTTTATTTTTGTCTTTTTAAACTAAAATGATTATATTTGGATTGTTTATTTCTGGTCATTATGATCTAGCATGATGAAAAGAATATGTTTTTCCAAAGCTTATCATTGTCTCATTTCTATCCCCATTAATGGCTTCAAGCAAGAATATTCTTGGTTTTAACATGTGATCCATTGTATAAGTTTTTTATTTGTAATTTTGAATTGATTTCCTGCTTCAATTTGTCTTTTTTTTCAATATCCTATGGTTTCATTATTGTGCTTTTTCTATGTACAGTTTGCTTTGTGCCGATGCTGATGCCATCAGACTCTGGAGATGAGTCACCTACTGTTAAAAAGGAGTTTCGTAGTTCATCCCGGCTACTACTGAGGAGTCAAAGGAAAGAACCAGATCAAACGACTATTGATGCCGAGGATAGCAATGTACAAATCAATAGAACTTCCGCAAACCAATTGGTTGTTTTTAAATCTGGTTCAAGCACTGGTGAGGATTTGACTCCTGGTTCCAATCACGTTGTGGATCATCTTGTACCATTGAACTCTACAACACCAAATCCTTCTAGTCGTGCTCTTCCATCTGTGGGGGCATTTACCGTTCAATGTGCATCATGCTTTAAGTGGAGGCTTATTCCAACGAAAGAGAAATATGAGCAGATACGTGAAAGTATTTTACAAGTACCTTTTGTATGTGAAAGGGCTCGTGAATGGCGACCTGATATATCCTGTGAAGATCCGCCAGACATTTTGCAAGATGGAAGTAGGCTTTGGGCCATTGATAAACCTAACATTGCTCAACCACCTCCTGGTTGGGATAGACAACTTAGAATCCGAGGTGAAGGCGGCACGAGATTTGCAGACGTGTAAGTTTTTTTTACTGCTTGAAATATTTTTCTAACACATGCTTCCTTAAAATGTTTTCAATGAATATGAATGATAATTTAACTTTGTTGTGGCGTGATGAGATGATAATTGTAGTTTAGTTACTGGGAGTTTGAGGATACTTTGTTTCACTCTCGATAAATGATTAAGGAGTAGCAATACTTTCTCTGGTTCTTATCTGCACATCTTGTAGTTTTTGAGCAATAATTGATGTGCATTTTCATCCAAGTGAATACTATTTTATCGTAGGAGTATATTATCTTTGCCATATTTTCATTTGATGCTTTTTTTTAGCACTTCCAATGTATATTTGGACATAACCTAGTTAAAACACTTATAATCCTCTTGAACATTTGTTAGCACGCGTGGCCTATTTTTTTCTTACCTTCACATGTCTTGGGCAAGGTGTTAGTGTGCTCATTGATTGCAAAAACTTTAGGTAATAAAGTTTGCTACGAAGAAGATAACCATGTCTCCATTTGGACTAAAGGTTCAGTGCGACAAAATACAAATATTTGAAATTGTCTATTAATAATGAAAATATATTTGTCGTGTTCCTGTTTTTAATAATTAATTTTGAGAGAACCAATGAGTTATTTAGAATTCAAAGCCAAAATTTATGCTTATCTAATCTGCAAACAGTTAGAAAAAATTGTTTGACATTTTATGTGGCAAATCCTCCAGGAAAAGTAACTCTATGCCAAGTTATTGGGAGTGCAAGGTTTGTAACTGATAAAAATTTCAATTTAAATTGCATGTTTCAAAAAACAAAATACATTCATGAAAAGTATTAGTTGGTCTAAATAAAAACTTGAAGAAAGATGGACATGATTAGGAAAACAATAAAAGAGTTTGTGATGTTGAATGTCATTGGGTTTAGGGACTAAGGGTCTGTTTGGGGTAGCTGCAGAAGGTGTGAAGAAGAAACCACTATTCAAAAAACTGCGATGATTATTATAATTTTTTTTTGTGAAAAAGTCGGACCGTAGCTTTCTGACAGCGATCGCAGTAGCTAAGTCTAGTGTAAAAACGCAGCTTTCAACTGCAGCTTTTTGAGAATGTAGATAGGTTTGCAAAACAGAAAAAATTACGATACGACACCACACCGCCTTTGCACCGCCGCCCCAAACACACCCTAAGACAAATTTGCAGTGAGATGCATCAAGAAATACAAATGTTCAAAATTTGCAGTTTTCTAACTTTTAATTTAAGAAAAGATTAGCTTCTTTTGATTAAAAGTTCAGGAATATTTTAATCCCTTTTGATTAAAAATAAAAGAACATGCTTTATTCATTTCAAACAATAATTTAATTGTGAATAAAATTTTAAATTTAATAAAAAAATTTTAACAACGAACATAAAATTCTGCAATGATTAAACTTTCAGCAAAAAAATACAATAACAACAAAAAAACAAGCCATTATCCCACTAAGTGGGGTCGGCTACTTGAATCATTTTTTCTCTGTTGTGTTCTATTAAGTGTCATATTTTAATTTAATTCTAATAAATTAAGATCATTTTTTATACAATAAGCCCAAGTATTTTTATGACTACCCTCACCTTTCTTAATATAAGTTAAGGGTCTGTTTGGGGCAGCTGTAACTTATTAAAAAGTTGTTGCGCATCAACCATGTCAGGAAAAAGTTGCGAGGAGGTTGGGTGTCTGTTTGTTTTGTGCAGTTTTTTAACGACTGTGTTGCAGCTGTTTATAAACAAATAACATTTATGCCCTTGTAGTATAGTGTTATTTATAATAAAATCAGTCATGCTTGTATATTTTATACTTAAAAATAAATATTCAGTTTGAATATTTAAAAAAAAAATAAGATTTCACTAAATAGTGTGTAATGCAACAATCAAAGTTAAAAATAAGAAGATTAAAATTATAATTATATTATTATAATATTATTTTTAAAATGCAGCCAGTTAATGTCATGAAGTAATCCCTATAACGAAATTCTCCACTCTTGATCACTATCGATGGTGGAATCCTTGAACTGATCCACCCACCTAAAGAAGTCATAGTTTTTTATTTTATTCTTTAGACACCTATAAAATTATCTCTCATAACTATGCGTCTGGACGAAGTAGAAAATATTGTAGTCCACTGTAGCAGTACATTGCTATGGAGGCACCAAAACTTCTCGAGCTTATTTTTTCTGAAGTTTTAAAACCACAAAGTATATCCTTATATGCAACATTAATAATGAAAAATAATAGAAATAATCAATTAAAGTTTTATAAAATTGTGAGATCTCAAAGGGCAAAGTATAAAGCAACAAATAATCTGTCACTACAAGAAGACGGTAAGGGTTATTGGTTGCCTTTAGACCACGTAATACCAAGTTCATATGTATCACATCTGCATATCACCACAAAGACCTTTCAGAAGAACTCCAACAGTCATACGCCTGGAAAAATGAGAAGTATTTGGTTGTCTGCATTGTGATTTCATACGTGTCAAGAACCAATAACAATGTATAGGCCATTTAGAATACTTCATAAGGTCAAATATCTCATCATTAACTTCTAAACCAAAATATAAAATATGCAATAAATACTCATTAGATATTGTACTCACGGTTGCCTCACAGGTCATCCATGTGGGAAAAATACATCCAAAAGAACTAGAAATAAAATTTTCACTAAATTGAGTTTCAAAATGTACATCGTTGATAAACCATAATTTCAATAAACAATAAGTGTTTTCGCTACAAATAAAGTAATAACAAAGAATATGCGACTTTGTGTGCACTATCTTCCCATTTGACCATAGCAAAAGTGAATCACATGTTAAAGTCACATTCTACCATAATATTTTGTATTAGTGAACCGCATGACCTGATGAATGCGATCTTTTCACTGTTTGACACACGTGCATCCGCATGTGTTTCATCAATTGCTCCAACACAATTCTAAAATATTTAACAAAGATATTTGAATTATGTGCTCCATTGAATTCAAGAGAATATGAATGCATGAGTTTATCTTAAAATATGACATATAATGTTGGTTCTGTGAAATCCCTATGGGGTCCTTTGTTGGGCTCTCAAATTTGATAATTTATGATGATAAACTAATCAGAGTATGCAATTTAATTTAAAACTTCTATTGCTTGTTTCAAATGAGTGTTAGAATCGCTTCATGACTCCTTTCACATGTTCTTTTTGTGATAAAATATATATGATTATTGCTAACACCTCTCTGTAAGTCATCCTGGAGGAGCCATGAAGTTCATGATTCTTGTGCAGTTCTTCCAAAGGATCGATGAGTACGGGTTGTGTCATACAAAACATTCTAAAATAAATTTTCTTTCAAGAGGTCAACAAATCACAAAAATCAGACCACATATCACATGGATCAGAAAATGAAAAGTAAGGGCAATGTCAGAAATGACATAGGGCCTCAATTCACACTCTTCCAACATAGAGCAGATAGCATAAGCCACACATGTAATGGTAAATGTCAGAAATTGCAAAGGGGCTAACAAAACCCTTCCAACATAGATCAGCAAAGGTCAATCATGCGCAATGAAAAAAATGTCAGAAACTATAAATAGAGCAAAACCAAAAATCACAAAGAGCAAGTCACACAGGGCAAACCTCAACACCCGAACCGAGAATATCAACTCCAGCAGTATAGGGTAGAGAATACCATAAGGGGATATGGGAGAGTGCCACAGGAACTGAAGATCAGAGAGAAGGGATGAAGGAAGGAGATGAGAGATGCCATCAGAACCGTCGACCGGAGTTAATGGGGAAGATGAAAAGGGAGCTAGGGCAAAGATACGTGAGAGAAGCACGATAACAACAAAAGGGGCACGCGAACAAAACTCAAGGGCACGAGAGATATTTCTCGCGAACAAAATGCGGGCTACGAGGTCAAACCTGCGACTCACACTTACATCTTCTTATCTCAAAAAACTGCTGCATCATTCTTTCCAAACACCTTTTTATGCATTTAGGGGCTGCACTTGTAGCTAAAAAGCTTCCGCGAACGCACCCTAAACTTCTCTTCTCCTAACTTGATCATCACATGGTCGGCATATAATGTGACCAAATCATCTAAGGTGAAAAATTCAAAAAAAAATAAAAAATAAAAAATAAAAAAATAAAAAATAAAAAATAAAAAATAAAAAAAATAAAAAAATAAAAAAAATCAGATTATAATAGATTTGACAAATCTCAATTATGCATAAATACAAATAGTTTAGAAGAACGATAATAGAAGCAAGTAAATATATAGATCTCAAACCAGTAAAAGAAGAAGCATCCTTTTGAAGTTGGCTTCAAGACTAGCAAAGAATTCGAGGAATCTACGTCATATAATACACACTATATCATGAGATGAATAAATGTTCAACCATAATTTGAATTGGATATGTGCTTTTAGGTATATTTTATTTATAAATGGAATGACCTAAAAACAACAGCCTTTTAGGATTTCCCAAAATTTAGCTTCAGAAACAATCTTTCCTTCAATGCCCAAATCACTTTCCTTTGTTTCCAAGTTATAGCCATATGATAACGTTACAAATCACTTAATCTTTGACCATGGGGCTATTTACTTTGCTGAAAAATGAATGCAATCCAAATGGAATACAATATAATTAAAATAGTATATTTGAAATACTTTGAAGTTATTTAGTTTGGTATAAAGTAAATGTAGTAATCTACATTTTTGTGTTTGCTTTGGAAAAAAAATGAAATTAATGTAAAAAACATGTTCGACAATAGTGGAGGCGGTGAACAGTGGCAGTGCTGGTTGCAATTGGTGATTGAGTGTGGCGGGTGGCAGTATTGGGTGGCAAGTGGCACCAAAGATGGCAGGCGATAGCTGGTTGGCTGCCATCTGTGGCGGCGGCAAGCTGTCTGCTTTGATGATGATGGAGGAGGAAGATTGCGATCGAGTTGGTATCTGGCAACGAGCAGTCTGATGATGGTGGCAATGACAGTAGGCTGTGGTTTGTAGTATATGTTGAAATTGCCCAAATTTAATAGAATTGGAATACACTAATTTTTGAATTACATGATGAATTCTAAATTCTGCAAAATTTTACACTGTTTTCTTCCGTTTTCATACAACCAAATTCCCAAAGTTTGAAATTTCTTGTATTTGATTTATTTTACTGGACTAATGCAGTGAACCAAATAAACCTTATATAACTGAATACCACAATAACATTGAGAAAGGTATAGGAAACACCTAACAGATCAAATTGTAGACTTAGCAATGCATTTGAATTCAATTTCTTGTCCAAACTAAAATACAGATGGATCCATCACCAGTTGAAGTCACCTAATCCAATGACAAATGAATGATGGTTGTAGCTTATCGTGATGGAGGATTGGAGTTTAAATTGTATTTAATATTGGTTGATTTGACATCACTTTCAATAGTAAATGAAGCTTAACTATATAACTAACACAGTTAAGAAAGGATCTTGTTCTCATAGGCACTAATATCTAAGGCACTTCGATAGAAGAAACTAAAAAAAAAAGAAACTAAGATGTATGCACAATTAAAATAATATTAACAAACAATTTGTAATTTCAAAGATTAAATACTTTCATATTTGCTTTTGTTTTACTTGCCTTAAGAAAAATTTTCTCTCATTAATCAAGTATATAATATTTGCAAGCAAATTCAGCTGTTTCTCCTCGTAAAAGAATCACTGAATCACAACAATTAGGATTGCCATTCCGAAGTTACTTTGATATCTGCCATTAGTAGTGGATACAATTCCTACATATAAAATAGGTTTTGGAACAGTTTTAGTAGATCTACCAAATAAGGCGCTGAGGTGAATTTACTAGCCACATGTGCAAAGAGAATAGTGCATGATATTAGTAGAATGCTTATGAAATAAAGCTAAATCGAATATATTTGATTTGGGAGTAAAGCTAAGGCTTCTCGAATTTTTCATTTTGCAAGTATCTGTCCTAATGCACTATATGACTATGTAACCCCATATGCTTTATAGTAATTTTCTTAAAGGTTATTGTAGTAAATTTTTTAAATTTGTACATATCATTACTTTATCAATTGGTTTGAATACCAAATGTTTTTATTTTCTTTAACAATAAACTTACAACTTCTATGAATAAACGTTGAATTCTTACAAATATCTTCATGCCAATTATGTGAATCATGTAAATGCCAATCTGATGTGAAGAAAGTATTGAAAATACAAAATTGTAAACTTAGATCTTAACAAATACTAATAATGATTTATATCTTATTTCTAATGTTGAGAAATAAAATTTAATTCAGAAAATTCATACTAACATGTAATGCTTATATGGACAAACAATTTTTTTAAAGAAAGTTAACCCACATGGTTGTATACTAGTGATTATGATTATGCACTTTTAAATTCTACCAAATAGATGAAATTTTAAATATTAAATTTTTATAAGGCAACCATCATAACAAATTGTTTAAGATGTTTTTCTAACTTTACTTTTCCTATAAATCTCCATCTATGAGTTCAGAAATTCAGGAGCCAAAAACTGAAAGTGAACTCTTTTTCAATTGGATTTACTGCGTAAAAAGCTTCTTCAAAGGTTAAATTAGCTTGTTTGATTGATTAAATTAATAGACATGATTTGTTGACTTTTTCACTCAATGATAGATTCAATTTCAATTTGGCATTTTGTTTCACAATTAACAGTAGATGCAATGTGACCAGTAAGCTCGAATTCTTAATGAATCTTTTATTTAAAATTTTGTTGTAATATAGATTTATATGTGATAGTAGGCTCAATATATTTTATTTTAAATTTTTAATTGAGGTTTAAATTAAAGTTTGACATCTGTTCGAATTCAATTTAGAAGGTTTCCCTTTGCTTGATTATAGATTGATGTTTATGAATAGGTTGTTTAACAATACCAAAATAATGCCACCGTAACTTTAAATCTTTGGCTTATATACTTTCAAAAGGATATTCATGAACTTAAGTTTTGTCAATATGTTCAAATGTAACCATATGTTTCTAAAGATTTAGAGAAGAAATAATGATTTCTCTTTATTATATTTAATTATAGGTGTGTTAGTTCTAATAGAATGTTCATAAATTGTCTCAATATTTAAATATCATGATAAATGCTTTTTAGGATTCTTGGTAATTTTTTGTTCAAGTCATCTCTAATCTCTCTCCTAAGATATGTAAGAAAATATATTATTGTAACAAAAAAAATTTGAGGCAATTACATTTATTTGCAAGATTTGCAAACTTCTCATAAAATTTAAGTACACTTGAATTGCTTTAATTATAACTCTAAAAATATTTATTTATTTGGTCTCTATATTCATAGAATAATACGTATTCATATTTAAAGTTTATATCTTATGTCTTCCATATTTGTTTGTTTTACTTGCAACACTACAACAACAAGATTATAAATGTCCCACAGTTGCATTTCATCACGTTATAGTGTTTTAGAATTAAACAAATGACCACTTTCAAATATGCATACCAAATTATCTATCCATTTTGAAAATTTTGTGAGGTTATGCCTCCTATTATATGTAGGAATGTAATTTTACCTCACTGTAGTAATTTTGATGTTTATTAGTTCTTTTTTAACCTAGTGAAAATATGACACTAAATAGGACGCAATGGAGAAAAAGGATTCATGTAGCCGACCCCATGGGATGAAGGTTTTGCTACTACTGTTGTTGTTGTTGTTAGTTTTGTTAATCTAATTAATATGTCTTACTTCTAGTTAACATCATATTGCAATCATAGCCTCTAATATCCAATTTTTTGTCGGATATCTTAAAGGTTGGGGTTTACTAATTCAAAATTTAGGATGAAATGCTTAAAGAAACAAACAAAAAATTACACTTTATAGCTTCTCACTTTCGATTTAAACAAATTATTATAGTTTGATGCAAAATAACAAAAAAAAAAACACAATTTTTTCCTAGTGATAATATAAAAATTACCAAAATCTGAATTCTCACAAAAACTGATGCGGGTGCGAAGAACTGCGTGGACAAAACGCGGGTGCAGGAAGGCTTCCGCGCGAGCGGAAGCAACAGTCCGGCCCTGACCGATCCACAGGGGTTTCTGAGCTAAGCAGCCTTGGCGAGCCTCCTGACGAGGCGAGCGGCCTCCCGCGCCTTTGTCCGCCTTTTAGTTCTACTTCTTCTTCGTATGGAAGTATTTTAGTGATTATTTTTGGATTTTCTTACCTCCCCACCTCTTACGTTTGTGTGGGAGGTTTCCTTCTTCATTCATCAATGAAAATCTATATATTTTTGCTTTCAGAGAGTTAGGATAGTTTTTTGCCTTGTGATGATTCCAGATTCCTGTGTGGAGTCCTTTCTCCTTTGTGGGTTGTATCTGAGGAGGTAGTGGTGCTCTGACTGTATCCTACCCCAAGGTGGCGATTGTATCTCCCATTTTATCTTCCCTACTTAGTGTCTTCTACTTACCTTAGCCGCTGACCATCCCCATCCGCTTCACCCTGTGCTGACTTGCTGTCCAGTTCTTTCCCCTTCACTTTTCCTAACAGCCAACCGTCCCAACTGCTGTCTCTTTGCTCTCAGCAGCTGTTTCACCTTCTCGGCTCCCTACCCCACCTTCCAACCAACCTCCACCACTCCACCGCCCTTGGGATACGCTCTCGAGGTGTCCGTTTGTGTTTTGGTGATGTTATTTCCAGTTTTTGTGTGTTGTTGCCCTCATTTCCTACTAATAAAGGTTGATTTTGTGGTTTGGGCATTTCTCTTCCGGTATCATTTGATATCGGAGCTAGCCCAACTCTAGTCTTATCCTAGGGTTCCTTAGCATCCACCCCCACCTAAGCCACTACTACAAATTTTTTTTTCCCAATTCCCAAACCTCCAACAAGAATTTGATCAAATCTAATTCTTCCCTTGCTGATTTTCAAAATCAGGAACACCAAGTTAATTTTTTTTCTTACATCGTCAACAAATCATCTACATCCTCTTTCACCTCTCAACCTTAAGCCTTAGCTATACCACTAATCGATACATGCTCAATCCTACTCGAGAGGAGATCCACCGAGAGATTTGCTGACTTCAGCCTTGGATTATGAACATTGAAGATGAAATCCAATGGTAGGCTACCATCGACCCTGATCCAAATGGTTGGAGGGGGGGGGGATGAGAAGATATGAAGATGAAGCGGGAAACACAACGTCAATTCCTACCCATTTACTACCTCCAAAAGTTGCAGACTCTAGATTTCTACATGGAGGTGCCGCAACACCAAGTGACCCCCTTTGCTACTATCCAGCGAAACCAATCCGTAAGTCTATCACAACCAGAAAATGTGGCAAGTGCCACAAATTTGGACATGTTGAGGCAGAACGCACAAGAAGTGGAGTGATCTACTTCATCGAGCAGGGCGTCTTTGAAAAGTTGGGTAAAGATATTGCAAGCACTAAAGACGGTGAGGACATAAACTAGGAGAACCCACTTCTAGTTAAAGATATGAACGATGATCAGGAGGAAGATACAAACTTCAGAGATGATTCTCATTTTTTAGCCAATAAGGAAGAGACGCCACCAATTCCAGTTGGCTCCGAGATAGAGATTCCGGCGTAGATAACAAATGCTGCTTTAGAAGGTAGTAAATTTAAGGTAATAAGCAGCCTAGCAGAGCCTAAAATTATGGTGCCTCAAGCTAGCATTTTGCAGAATTTGAGAGGAACATCAACAGGACTAACCTTGGATGCCTGTAAGGGTTATGAGTTTGGGGAGCCGACATCACATACATGATCACCACAGATAAGGGAAATGCAACTATTTTAGATTTATAGGCCCTCTCCCGAGTTACCCATACAGAGGAATGTTCGACATGTTCGAAGTGAAGTTATTTTGGGCCATGTTAGGTATATCACATGGAGTTATTTAAAGGTTATTCCCTATTTCGCATGGTGCACCTCATCAGATGACCAAACAGGAGAGATGAACCCCAGATTTGTAGTGGGCTCGAGAAGCTTGATGGGGAAGAATATTCTTCAATGGGATTCGGGTCCTGTCACTGGAGATGTCTCACCTGAGTGGGTGCTAGTGAGAGGGGTGTAGTCTGCCACATATTTCACCCCTGATTTGACTTTTCCTTACGCTAGAACCTTTCGGCTTCTTCATTCAGCACAAACGTAGCTAATAATACTTTTCTTTCATCCTGACATGCCATACTATCTAATATCATTTCTATCCTCATTAGCCAGTTCTTCGCTTCAATCGGATCTTCAACAAAGGTGGATGCATATCTTGAAATATCTTCAAGTATTTATCCACAACGATTGCATCACGTCCAATTGGCTGCAATCCAGACACATGGATTAACTGAGTCATCGCCACCATTTGAGTCAGGACATTCGCGTTCACATTTATAGTTGACTGTATTTTTTGTTTTCTATTAGATTCTTATTTTCTATAATTTTGTTCCCCTTCTTCAGTTCTAAATTTCTTCTCCCTCTGTAACTGAAATGGGACATTATACATGCTTTATAATCTAGAGTACCACTAGAGCAAAATTTTAAATTTATTTTCAGCCAATGGCTTTAATATTAAAAGGACACTGAACATTATTTTATGTAAGGTTATTTTGAAGACCTCAAAGTTCTTCATCCATAGCCCTTTTCCAAAAATCAGATTTATTAGTCTTCGAATGAGGCGAATTAATGAAAATAGAATCTAATGCAATGTGAAATTTAGGCAACGCGGAGGATGACATTTTCTTAAAAATCATCTGTGCAGTGACTGATTTCTAGTGAGTTTGCTCAAATGGTGGATCAGTTTGCACTGGCTCAAATGATGGATCTTGTTATTGAAGTCGTAAATTTGGATGTTTCTTTTGATACACAAATCTAACTTTGTATTGGTCCAAGGGTAGAATGTAATTCATCAAAATTAAGAACATATACCTCTATTAGAGGCGTGAATCAGTAAGGAAGAAAATTGATCTTCAAAGAAGACAACTTGACCAAAGATGTGAAATCTTTTAGGGAGTAGATCATAACCAACATATTTTTTTGTGAAAAGTGCTATAGTTTTTAAATGCACATTTAATAAGTTGAGTAGACTTTATTGCTTTCATTGGATGGATGATACACAAATTAGAACCACCCACATGAATGCATATCATGGTAGTTGGGATACAAATGAAAGAGGTGATAGTTAGGACTTAGACTTCAAGTCATAAGAAGGTAAACTATTAATTAAATGTATGTCATGCTCAAGGCTTCAGCCCATATTAGATGGAATAAAAGATCGAAGCTACAGAATTCAACCAACATATAATGGTTTTCAATATTTACGCATTTAACAATATCATTTTATGGAGCTGTAGGGATATGATCATTGGAAAACAATTCCCTTTTTTTCAATTAAGTCATGAAATTCTTGTTACATATTTACCTCCTAAGTCAGATTCTAACACTTTAATGCGGGAGGAGAATTGGCTTTCAAGATAGGCACAAATTTTTTAAATTAGTAAATACTTTAGATTTTGGTGAAGGAAATAAACCCGGCTATACTTGTAGTAACCATCATTGAATATCACAAAGTATTTATAATTTATATGTGATGTAACTTGAGTAATGTCCCGTACATGACTACGGATCAAATTGAAATAGCTTTCAACATGACTATGATGTGATGGAAAAGGAAAAGACTTGCTTTTACTAAGTTTACATGTTGAGCAATTAAAAGTGAGATGAGGCGAGAATTCTTCTTTATTATCAAGCAAACTGGAGTTCATTAAATATGATAGAGTAGTTAAATTTGGTTGACCAAAACATTTATGTTATAACCCATCATTTTGATTTACCCACAATCTCAGAAATAGAAGAATGCAAAGGAATTAATCATCCAATCGCTTGATCCTGCTAATTTCTATGAATTTTTCTCGAGTAGATTAGTATAATTCTTAGGGGATATAATACATATTTTTTTCTGAAGAATTAATTCCCATTGCCTACAATAGAATTATCAGACAGTTTACTGTCATTAGTAATTTGAATGCAGGATGATATATAATATGATCGAATATTATGAACAATGAAGATCCAAGGAACCTGACATATGCTTTGTATGGAAAAAATACCATAAGCTAAGTTGGAGGTGGTTTAACATCCATATCTTGTGGAACTAAGGCTAATGAGGCTTTAATGATCATTTGTTGGACCATTTCAAGAGTAAAAGTAGAATTGTTTAAGACTGCTAATCCAATGGCTTATTAGCAACAATCTTTTAGTTATCATTTTATTGATGATTTTGGGGATGAGTACGACTTTCTTTAATGATGCTCCTCGAATTTGTACAGCAATTGTAAAAGTTTATTAATTGTTTGGCTTATTTGGTAATGCTGTTAGAATCTAAGAGGAGAAATTAATATATCATATGTATGTATTAAAACCATGTGCTATAATGATGGAGCGGTTGCATGATGTAATCATTTACTTCATTCCATAGAATATGGGTCATTTGAATATGCTGCTTGGAGAAATAAAGTAAGCCAGTTTTTTTAAAGTTTATTTAAACATATAATAAGAATAAGTAAATCATATTTTCACTTTGATTATTAATGTAATTTGCTCTTAATACAAATTGTTTTATTTATTTATTTTTTATTTCTCACAGCATTAAATAATGTTTTATATGTTTGAAAATAATGAAATTATCTGCGGCTTATATAGTTTCTTAAGGAACTTAAGAATGAATTATAAAAAAAATCATATTTAAAAAAAATAGTTATGTTCCAATTAAGAAAACCCCGACAAGTAACTTGATGGCAGCAAAGATTCAATGATCTTAATATATTAGAATTGTTGGATGAATAATACTTTCAGCTAATGAATTGTAAACATTGCATCAATGTTAACGAAATAGTATGTATGATAATTGTTTTTTGAAATTTCATAACAATCTCTAAATTACAGAAATGATTTCAAAATAATATTTATTGTATTTTAATATATATAATTAGCCAAAAATATTGTATAATTTTATTTTAAACTTATAGATTTAATTGATGAGAATACGGGCCTCATATTATTGAGTTTGTCTTGATTACGTTGAGCTCCAGATTTTTGTGACACAAATAGTCTTAATTCTAAAATTATTTCATGAAAAACTATTAGATCTATCAAATATGTGTTTGTTATAATTAAAACTATTGAATCAACATACATTATTCCTTTTGGTTTTTTAAGATAACATCTGTTAAGTGCTTCAACTTTTCACCAAAGCCATATTTTATTTGAGGACTCCATGTTACAGTAGTTCAAACTCTTCCAACTCACTCTTTTTTTAAGTTTTAATAAATGATGTCTCCAATTCACCCAATATGTTGCAAGTTTCCTTTAAAGTTTAATCACCATCTTTTCTGCTACTTGAAGTTGGTTGAGGGGATAGTGCTTCTTCTAATGGGTAAGCCAACGCATACCTCTTTCCCCCAAATTGATGGGGAAGCAAAGCCAAACATAGAATGTTAACTATGATGACTAATACTCTTTTTTATAAGTGGAAAAAGAGTACTTTTGAAGCTTAGCTTGCCATATTTGTATAGTTTGTATGGTTTGTCCTTCATTAAGACCAACAATCAAACCAAAGAGCTTTCCATGTACGGATAAGCCACTTGCAACTAAGTAAACCGCCAAGTTCTAATAGTAACTTATGGAGAGTACTCTAGCAACTGATGTGATAGTTATTCACTTTCCAAATCACATAAAAGATTGCCATCTTATGAAGCTAAGAAAATCATTTGGATATGGTAAATGTAACTTTAGAACTTATCGAGACATTATATCCTAATAGAAGGCACCAATAATCAACCCATTTTCACTATCACAAGTGCTGGAAATGTAAATCGAACACCTTCTCATTCCACAAAAACTCCCAAGAAATCAATGCATTGACAGAATCAAAAGTTACATTAGGTTTTATATCGCAAGTAAAGTTGAGGGTCTTATTACGAATATTTGAGGAAAGGCTTGGATTTATAAAATTTAACTCCCTGTGCTAGTTTTGGATCACATCCACAATACATCTAAAATTTGGCATCAAACACCATTGGAGTACTTATGCTGAGCAATTACCAACCAGCTACTTTGATCATAAGTAGAGGAGAAATCATTGACACCAGCAGACCTAGCAAAGAGGGCAACTAGCTACCTACATGTATTGTTTGCTTCGGCACTATTATTATAGCTTATACCAAAGCCAAAAAGAGCCTCCTTGCTTCTCACCATAATCTTGAAGCCCACTGAACAAATAAAGACACCATTTAGGTACTTAAAGAGATCACATATAGAAAATTTAAAAACATTAGGTTTATAATTCATCCCAAAATTAATCTTGCAGCTCATAGGGTAACCAAATTAACTTTTGGAAAAAAAAAAAAGCAATATCCCTTATTTATGATGTAGTAGCAGTTAAAATTGAAGTGAGGAAATATTATATCTTTCTTGAAATAATGACCATGAACACATTTTATCACTACTCCGTAAATTAGTTACGATGTTATGGAATGCTATACAAAAGAACATTAATATGATAATACATGCTTAATGACAACTTTGAACATGAACTACCCTCTAAAAGCCAATTACCGATCTTAATGAAAAAAAAAGGTACAACATTTGCGTCCTCCATAGGATTCCAATGATAGTTACATTATAACATAATAGCCATATATGAGAAAATATGAATTTGTTATTCTAGTGATAGAAGTAGCCAAGAATGGGTTCTTCAAATACAGATAAATACTAAAGAACACTATATCCTGCAGAGCTCATCATACACACCAAAAAGTGAGATGTAAAGAAGATTCCTCGAAATAGATAACAAGATAGCAATCCATACACCCAAGATACAACAATTCAGTATATTAGACGACCAAGGTTGGTTCAAAAAATTAGCAGGCATTTTAATATGGCAAATTAATTTTATTTTGGCTAATCAAATCTTTCACATCAGTAGGAAGATTATTATAACAGTGCTTCCGACCAGTCATTAAACTTGCCTTCTTTCTCCCATTCATTCAGCATATAAAATTCTTCAATGAAGAATGTTAGAAATAGTATAATCAATTTTAGAAAGAATCTTATTAGTATTTCTTAATAAGTAAATTTGCATTAATCATGCCATTCTTTTGTAAATTAAAAGCATCCCATTATTTTTGATCCAAATTTTATAAAAAGCAAGAGCCAAGCATTAATTTAATGCATAATAAAAAGAGCATAAAGTTTAGCACAAGGCATAGAGCACTTATGAAGTTGCCTGGTAAAAGAAGTGTTGTTGTTGAGGATAAGGGCGATGTCACGAAAGGTATTGAGGCTGCTGGGAGACTTTGGGCAGTGATGTTAAAAAGTGGTTGGGCACTCGAAGAGAGATACATCGGGCATGGAAGTTGGAAAACTGAGATTCAAATTTGTAGACAAATCAAAACAAGAAAATCCCCATCATGTTGTAGAAGTGGGAAATGAGCAAGATACAAAGTTGAAGACAAGTTGAAACAAGCAAATTGTCCCCACGAGATGGCATGAAGGTGTTGGGTAATTGAAGATGAGAATGTCTTTGGGTGCAGAAGTGAGAGACAAATTGAGATTCAAAATCAAAGCCATTTTGCCAAATAAATTGTCATAACTTGAGAGACATAAGGTTGATAAGGTTGACTAATATTATTGAGGAATATGTAGCTATGATTCTTTCCACCAAACTTATAACCTTTACACCAAAGGTTCTCATCCTTCTATAGAATGAATAAAGCATGATACAAGATTATACATGATTGATTTCAGAGATTAAATCTAACCTACGAAGGAATGCATAGTTTTATTCCTCAATATAGATATTCATGGTTATACAACTTAATTACATTAATTTTAGATCTTTAATTAACATAATAAATATGGTTGCTGATACCTAGCAAATGATCTCGTTTTTTTGTCAAAACAATAGTAGAGATATGTCTATTTATGGGTAAAGGCCATTGAACTGATGAAAGAAGTGGCTGCAATTTTACGAAGGGAAGATTGGAATCTGAACCGTGTTAGAATTCATTTGATTAAACCACTTGCAGAAACAAAACAAATTAAGTAAGACAACTAAATAGCTAGAAACAAGTTAAGGAAGAAACATTCCTTAATTATCAGTTGCACCAATATTATTGGCATAATGAATACAAAATAAAATAAAAGCTAAGACATATAGTAAATAGCTCTATAAATTCACAATAATTTTACTAATTTTTCATGCCATTCTCTCTCTCTCTCTCTCACACACACTCATATGGATTGTGGCTTCATGATAGGTTTAACTAGTTTCATTAAAGACTAGTATATAGCATTATTAATAAATACAAATAATAATGATTTTTTATGTGACAAAAAAATCAATGATATTAGAGCTTTCATTGATGTAAGTAGTTCATAAGAGGCTGTCTCCAATCAACCTCTTCCTTAATTGTCATTGCTGACCTGAGAATTTTTTTTTATCGAAATGATCATTCTATGATGATGATAGAATAGTACTTTTGGATTATACTTTTTTATGAGTTTTTTATTGGGGCATGCTAATTCTTTTTTAGAGTTTGACTTGCACATTTATTACATCAATTCTGTTAGTATTATATTTAGATCTAATAATAGTAGCATCTAGAATATATATAAAATAATCCATTACCTGTTGATGAACATAATAATTTCTTGCTACCTATTTAATAATTAGTTTTGAATCATTTAGAATTTTGATTTACTTAATGTCCCTTTATATGGCAGTTCGAAACCAAAAATATCAGAACTTTGTATTCTACTTCGTTGTTAATATCTGGATTTGTTATATGCATAGGTAGTTAGTAAGCCTCAACAGTGGGATACAAATATTATGTCTATCATCCCTTAGTTTTAGGAAATTTATGAGAGTCAATATTTTTTACATAGAGGTAGCTCAACCAAAATATAGTTCTCATATAGGCTGTTTCCTATTCTTTTCACTTAAGATGTTAACATACAAGTTATTCTTGAGTGGGTTCTATAGGATAAAAGTTATCTTTGAGTGGGGATTCTATAGGATGGGAAGTATCACGCAAAGATTAACTAGATCTATTCGTTAATAACTTACTAAGGAATGAATGCAATATCAAACTATGAGGGAATCATAGCACTTCTTACTAACATTTTGACATCGTGGGACAAATCATCAATATTATACTAGATTCATCCTTGTGATTTGATTGATCTTGTTTGAAAGAATGTAGCATCACAACTTCAATGTTACAAAAATTATAATGAGACAATGTTTTTTTTTTTTTTTTATGGATGGATCTTTCATCTCAGTTGAGATGAGGCACCTAATAAGGTAAAGACAAAAACATTATTTTTTCTTTTTTTTTTATCAATTTGTGTTAAAGGGGTGCCAAGAGATTCATCTAAAATAGTAGTATATATTATTAGAGGATTTCTTAAGATTAAAGTAGCTAGAACAAGCGGTTGCATTAAATGGCATTTCATGTTATCAAATACTTCAGAACAACACTGGGAACATGCTCTTCTTCATAAGGGGAAAAAAATGATTGATAGCTACCCGATAGGTTCAAGATATATCATTCGAGGATAATAAGTTTCTCGTAAAGGGATCTAAACTGAGAAAGGCTCTTTCAAACACTCCCATGTATAGAGTATTTTTATCTGAAAAGGAACCGCTGATTTACTTTTGCTGGAGTATAAAGTCTAGGATTTTGCAAGATAACAAATTGAAGGTACATTTTCAAATGATTTCACTTAAGGTTATATTGTTGTAAATGCTCAAAGACAATCATAGATCATGAATGTGCTCATCATTAGTTTTATTCTTCGTGACCATGCCATCAATATTCCATTCAATTTGATTGCAAATAAGTTCATTGTCTCTTGGTATGTGCCCCTAACATATTTAGGCTACACATTTTTATTCTATAACAATAAATACTCATAAATATGCATAAATGTACTAAGGCCATTTTAATTTTATCTTATCTAGAAGACTTGTTCTTGTAAGAGCATATGGTATATAATTAAGCTAAGCGAACCATAAGCTAATGAATGAACAAGTGAAAGTCATCTCTTAGCCTAGTTTAATTAAGGCCGTGGAAGCTAATGTTGACTTAATTCTACCCATATTCTTGATTTGGATGATTTGTTAACCAAATTGGCTATTTGCTTTATGAAAAAAGCCGCTTCAATTAACTTTTCTGTTTTAACAATCACTTGTATATTTCCTATAATTCCCATCCTTCGATGAGCTCGATTAACAAGGACTTCCTTAATAGCGAGTGTTTTAGTTGCTAATTGTGGAGAGAAATTGGAAATCGCTGGATAAATTTAGTTATAGCAATCATAAAATTTACACAAGATTTTGGTTAGTTCTTTGGAAGTACGTGTAAATTATAGAGCACTAACATTAGTGGGTTGGGTATAATCTTTCATGCTTAGATTGATCTCAAGGAGTTCATCGATGGTGGGTTACAGAACATCTTCAAATTGTTGAAGGGCTCTTTATTTTTTTGTATCTTCATTTGTATCTTCTTCTTGGAAATTGTTGTTGTTTTAGGAGAGATATTAACCTTAGAGCGCATCGGTGTGATGTCATTTTTTATAAAAACTAGCTTCATCTAGAGTTTAGCTTGTTTATAAGGCTAACTATAAGGAAATAAGCCAAATTCTCATTAACTATTAGTAATACGCACAAATTAGTGAGATGTAGCAATGTCTGCCATTGCATCATTATAATAATTTTTAAAGTTCATATGATTGCTACCTTGGAAAGAATCAACATGGTAAAAGAAAATTTTGTGCTCGTGCTTCTCTTTAGGTGGCATGTAGAATGCGTGCAACTCAGTATATGAACTCATTAAATGATCTTTACTTGGAAGGTGGCAAATTACATGCATGGAGAGCTAGTATTGGATTAATTGATAAGTGCACAGATTCATTCAATGAGGGTGACCATAATCTTTAAAATTTTGCTGGGATTTTTTGAGGTGAGTTGGTACCCGTTGGAGATTTGTATTACTATAATCATTAGATTTTATCTTGATTTGGACTCTTAATTCAGAGAGATGACAAAGGCATTCTCTTGTTGTCTTATATGTCTGCTAGCTCAACCTCTTCATTATCTGTTCTTTCTCTTTGTTGAGGATGACGAAAGATTGATGGCTTTAAATACTACAAAACACTTAACTAGGACTAAGAAAAGAGGGTGCCTTTTATCTCGGCATATAGTGCTTCACACATTTCCATTCAATTTATTGAAAAGTGTTGCATATCATATTGAATGCATTATCCACCACCAACCCTTGCGTATTTTACGCACTAATGGATATCTCATACTCATGTATCCATAATCTTCTAATCAGAGTTTTAAAGGAGATGTATGGATCTACTCATTGAACGTTTTCTGTATCCGGAGTCTTTAATTTGGACCGGAATGGTCATAGAGTTGAGTATTTTTATAATATTTTCATTGAAACAGTGTGCGAAATGAGTCTATCAGAGTATACTTTTTCTTTTTTTGTATCTAATGCAAAGTAAATCTAAAGTCCTTAGATTAGCGGATGCTTGGGTCAGCCAATATGCAATTGAGTAGGGTCATATACATGGGTTGTAATATAAGAGGATTGTTGTGTTTTACTATTGTTAGAAGGACACTTCAATAAAAATAAATAAAAAATTTTTTTGGATTTTCTTCACGTGATGCTTTTTTTTCATGCATTTTTCTATGCATTTGACTTGTAAAGCTTGTAGCTCGAACCATAATTGCTAGGGTCTACTTGAGCTCATGGGATTGCATCAGTGCATCATATATATTGAGCTATGATGGCATTTTTTGATAGATGGTGTAGAACATTTTAGTCTAATTTTTGGAGAGGCGGAGTGAGGACCATTACTCTTTCTTATTTTTTTCAGGTTGCGAGGAACCTTATCTCTCTTTGAGTGACTATATTTCCCCTCTTGCTAAGGGCAGAGCTACAGTGGGGGCACTGATGCCTGTGTCCCCACTGGCCTGACTCAGGGTCCGTTTGGGTCAGCTTGTGCGTTTCAGGATAAGCTGCTTATCCTGAACCGCGGCCCACGGGCCGACCGCAGGGGTCGACCCACGACCTGCGTTTTGTGTAAAAACTCAAACGCAGTTTCAGATAAGCTGGTGAAACGCGCGAACCAAACAGTATGGTGGCGTTTGAAAACACCGCCCGCACTTATAAGCTGCCCCAAACAGACCCTCAATTACATATATTTACTTTAATAAAATTATTTTAATTTTCCAGAAAGAAGACTCATCCGATTGGTTACTTGAGCTTGAATTTATCAGCAGCTTTTACTGTAGGAAGTAGATAAACAGTTATTAAAGTTTGACAAATCAAAATAATTGCCTTGAGTCTAAAGTTTAAGTTTATTTTTTTTAATAGCGTTCAGGTAAATACATACATATATCCTATATACACCTACAAGCTTTCCTAAGATTTTAATGCAGCATGTTTTGCCTGTCTATTTAAACCTTTAATTTGGCTCTTTAGGATGTGGGACTAAATAAGAATAAAAGGCTAAAAACAATTTCACATGAATGCTATATACCTATATATGGATTTATTTATTATTATTATTTTTTTGAATGATTTAAATATACACCACTCAATTCATGAGCATTTACATATCTAACACCTAAATTTCAATTTTTTGCATACCTACTACTTTAGCTATGCATGAAAAGATACATTTCACTTTTTAGAAGTTCAAATGATGGTGTTTTTTTATGTGATATGAACTATTTGGGTGGTTGACGCCGGGGCTATGGAGGACCGACCGATCCTCAAAGGGAGGGGGGTTGCTGCTCCTCCTTTTCTCTTCTCTCTCAGTTCCCTCTTTCTTTCTTAACACCTTCCTAATATGAGTCTTTCCTAATTAGAATTTCTGAATATTTTTATTCCTCTTTCCTAAATTTTGAGATTTGATTTTCTTCTGCCTTTTTTTTTTAAATCTTTCCTAAAATCTAAACTCTGATTTTATCATCCTTTCTTATTTTAAAAATCCTTTTCTAAAATCTGAAATTTAATTTTATTCTCTTTTTTATTTTAAGTATTGCCCAAATAAAGTCCTAGACTTTATAAATAAAAGATGACGTGCTTAGAGGTAGGGGTCTTGTTTTTTATATATGAATTCAGGTTTTAGTCTAGGTATTTTCCCTTCTAGAGTTGTATCAACGTCTAGGTAGTGCTCCGGTTGTCCCTCATTCGAGGTGGTGATCGCTTTCAAGGTCCGAGTGGTGCTCTGGCTATAGCTCGACCTCCACGAGACATTTATCTTATTATACTTTTGTTTTCCTGTTGCATTTCAGAATTCAGCTACCGCAACCCTCTCTTCCACTGATGTCAACCACCTTCCTGCTCCCATCCAACCACCTTAGCCTTTCCAACTTGTTATTCGGCCCTTCCAGGCAGCCCATCAACACCCCTACAGCAGCTACCTTGCTGTCGCAGCCTTTCACATCGTTGCCAATGCTTCCCCGCTCGCTATCCACCCTTCAAAAGTGCTTGTAAACTTTCCCAGCTACTGTCCCACTTCTTCCACAGCAACCCAACCTCTCCGGCCTTCACGACAGCCGCCGATCCAGTCTCCAACCACGTTCTTGCTTCTCTCCAGCTGCAGTTCGACGTCGTTACTATCGTCAGCCTGTTGTACTACTACTTCCACAAAAACCCCCACCTCTTTGACCTTCAACGTAGTCGCCAATCCAGCCTCCCTCGCGCGCTCCCTCCTCATCAAGCGTGTTGTCTTCTTTGTTGAGTCATTAGTTGTAATCCTTTTGTTTTGTGTATTGCCTTTCATTTCTTCGATTCTTTATTGTAACTTTGTTTTAAGTCAATAGTAAAATTGTGTCTTGCATCGTGGTTTGGGTTATCTCTCGATATCATTTGATATCAGAGCTAGTCCAACTCTAGTTCCAACCTAGAGTTTCTAGCATCCGCCCTTGCCCAATCCACAACAATTTTTTTCTTCTTTTTTTTTCGTATTACTTTCTTTCTTTGTTCCTTCTTTTTTTCTTTTTACAGATCTCAAACCCTAACAATGTCGCTAAGGAGATCTATATTCAAGCCTACCTGAGACGAGATACGGCTAGAGCTTTGCTGTCTTTAGCGGAGGCTATGTATATTGAAGAGGAAATCCAGTGGTAGGATACTTTTAACCGTGGTTTGGAAGGGAAATATTAAGATGAAGCGAGAAACACAACGTCAGTTCCCACCAACTTACTATCGCCAAAAGTGGCAGACTCTAGTTTCTGAAGTGGAGAGGCCATATCACCAAGTGATTTCGCTTACTGCTGTCCAACAAAACCAATCCGCAAGTTTGTCACAACCAGAAGATTTTGCAAGTGTCGTTGCTTTGGACATTTTGAAGCAGAATGTACAATCAAATGAGTGATCTACTTCACCGAGCAGGGGTCATAAAAAGGTTTGTAGAAGATAGCGCAGACACTGAAGAGTAGTTCAAACGAAAATTTTCATTTGATGACGCCTTTCCTCGTGGAACCGCCTTGTTTGTGGATACATCCAATGCCATTCCTTCATGTGATCAAAAGTAACATGTGACTTTTGATGAGATTGTGATTTCTGCTCTTCTAGAAGATAGAGAACTTTTTGTTGAGACATAAAATTTACTTAGACCAGAAGATTTCAGAATTTAAAATTTTAATGGATGGTCTTAGTAACGACCAACTGATAGCATCATAGGCGGCTACACTTCCAACTCTGACCCCCTAGTTTTTCATATGAAGAGACGAAAGACGAGTGTGAAGCTTTTGTTATTGAAACATAGCAGAAGATGCCAGTTCTCCAAAACTTCAAGACTCGGAGGGAAGACCTGGAATTTAATAAGAATCACGCATCAACAAAACTGTTGCAAATCCTCAACCTCGCTGAGACCCAACTTGTCATAAATGAGAAGCATATGAGATATTCAGTTGTTCAGATTTTGGCTCGAAAGAATCTAAGTGATGGTGTACCTTTGCTCTGATTCTGCCTAATCAGAATGAATTGATAGGGAGATCAATTTTTTTATTTTTCATCAATCCAAAAGCTTCTCACTTTTCCAAATTTCAGTTTTTGCTATGATGCACTTTATGGTGTTGTTGGAGCTCATGCCATACACATTTTTGTTGAAGAACTTGGTGTAATAGAAAGCCCCTGTTAAATTGCACTCCTAAGGAAGACTGGTGGGAGCCATCCAGACCCTAATCTGAATTATGCCAAGGAATTAGTTGTACGGATGAGATTGATGAACCTCCTAAGTTTGGTGCACCCGCTGATAGGGATGCTAATCATAACGTGATACTCGGTAAAAGCTTCTTTGTGAATCTGTCTGATTCTTTATGCCATTATCACTGCTAACGTTGTTCAATTCATTCTTTATTTTTCTTCTGGGCTAAAGGGTGTTGCAAAGCTCATGCCAATCTCCGCAGTGCTTGATGTTGTAGCAAAAATCTAAATCTTTACTTTTTTGAGGTGCCAACTGGATGGAAATACTTTGGCAACTTGATGGATGTTGGGGTTTGTTCGGTTTGTGTTGAAAAAAGCTTTAATACAAGTTCAGATCATATTAGTGAGAAGGATTGGATCTGGGCAGTCTTAGAATGGCTTTTTATTCTTGCCTACAAGAACAAGGACAACTTTAATGAGGGAAAGCTACTGACAATAGAAGATATAGTTCGCCATCACTGGGCTACTTTTGGTCGTCATTGAGATCCAAGGGTGGCCGACAACGACATGGAAGTTTCGGCCTATAACGTCGATGCTTTCCCAACCCTAAGAGACTGACACAGGGGCTATAAAGGACTTGGAGCCTTCCCCTTCTCTCCCCTTCCCCTCTTTCCTTCTTAGCACCTTCCTAATATAAGTCTTTCCAAATCAAAATTTTTTTATTTTTTTATTTCTCTTTTCTAAATTTTGAGATTTGATTTGTTCTGTCTTCTTAATCTAAAAACCTTTCCTAAAAATCTAAAATATGATTTTATTCTCCTTTCTTATTTTAAAAAACCTTTTCTAAAATTTGAAGTCTGATTTTATTCTCTTTTTTATTTATGTATTGCCTAAAATAAAGTCTCAGCCGCATTATAAATAGAGGATGATGTGGTTAGAGTTAGGGGTCTTCTTTTTTATATCTGAATTCAGATTTTAATCCTGATATTTTATCTTTGAGGGCTGTATCCGACGTTGAGGTATTACTCTAGCTATCCCTCGTTCGAAATGATGATCGTCTTCAAAGGTTTGAGTGGTGCTCTGGCTGTAGCTCGATCCCGAAGGGGCATTTTTCTTATTGTACTTCCGTTTCTCTGTTGTCATTTTAGAACCCAGCCATCCTAGCCCTCTTCCACTGCTAACAGCCACCTTCTTGCTTCCATATAGCTACTGCAACCCCTCCAACTTGCTATCCAGCCCTTTCAAGCCCTTCCCGGCAGCCTGCCGACCCTCCTACAAAAACTACCTTGTTGTCTCGGCCTTTCCCATCACTGCCAGTGCTTCCCTATTCGTTGTTCACCCTCCAAAAGTGCTGGTGAACCTTCTCAGCTACTGTCCTACTTCTTCCATTGTAGTCACCACATCTCCAGCCTCCATTGCAGTCATCGATCTAGCCTTCAACGACTTTCCTGCTTCGCTCTAGCTGCAAGAAAGAGGTGCCACCAGTTCCAGTGGACCCCGAGATTGAGACTCCAGCTGTGAGATTAATACAAGGGTCAAGTTCATAGGAGATTCTGTAGGGCATCCTTTTTTTGAGGAGGTGAGTGAGTTGGATGAAAATTATGAAAATTCAGCTGCTAGAGTTGATGGTTTATCGTAAATCTCAGAAAGTGTATACGTTGAAAATATTGATTTTTGCAGGCTTAACTGAATTCAATAGTCTTAGGAGCAAGGCCTCGGGTGATGTAGTCGGATTTACACCTAGTCATAATTCAAGCATAGGGAAAGCAGATACAATTACAAGCAGCTTTCAATCCTGTTTAGCAATGATTGGAGTCATGGTTGGAGTTCTGACTACTCGATTGATAATAATTCAGCTTCAAATTTTGAAGATAATGATAGACTCATTGCAAGAGTTCAAGCAACCAAGTCAGCATTTTCATAGCTTAAATCAAAAGCAAATTCATTGTAAATCATATTTGATGAATTATCTTCCGAAACACAACATTTAGCTCAACAGCTTGCCATTGAGCTTTATTTGAGAGAGAAGCTTCAAAACACTCAAATCTGAGTATTGGATATCCAACAATCTTCTTGATGAGCTAAAGGTATCAGAGAATACCTTCTATCGATAATTCCTACTCAAGTTGTGCCAAAGATAGATGGATACCTATGCTATCAGAATGTGTTGTAGAATGACAGCACCGATATGATTTATCTATCAAGGGACTTGACGTCCTGGCACGAGGAGCCAGAAGCTTCGACCAATGAAGTCAAAGCTCCCCCATCCTTGGGAGACTGATATGGGGTTTCCTTGTGTGGATGCTACACGTGGGCGAGAGATTCCCCACTCCAAGAATGTGAGAGCAAAGTCTCCCGCAGCGATCACCCGATCGGTGTATTGAAGACGGTTCCAAGGGAATCTCCGGCCAAGCGGCCAGAGCAAGATTCCTAGTGGGGCGAACGGTCTCCGGCGCACCGTCCCTTGTTGTTTCTGCTTCTTCTCCTTAGGGAAAGTTTTTAATGGCTATTCTGGAGTATTTTCACTCCTTCCTTGTGTGTAGGAGTTTCATTTTTTCTTTTTTCCTTTTCTTCTTCTTTCCTTTGCTCCTGCAATAGGAGTCTATATATTGTTGTTTTTAGAGATTTAGAATAGTTTTTGCTGTGATTTGATTTTAGATTTCCTGTGTGGAATCCTTTTCTCTGTTCTAGGGTTGTATCAGAGGAGGTGATGGTGCTTCGACTCTATCCTACTTTGAGGTGGTGATTGTATCCCCTTTTATGTTCCCTACTTCGTCTCCTCCACTTCTCTTAGCAGCCAACTATCCCCACCGTTTCCCCCTGTGTTGCAGACCTTGTTTTTGCTGCAATAATTTGTTGTCCAGCTCTTTCCCTTCTCCACTTATCCTAACAGCCAGCTATCCCAGCTGCTGTCCCGCTGCTCCCAGACCCCACTTTCCCACCATCCTCCGCCGCTCTTAGGATACACTCTCGAGGTGTCAGTTTGTGTTGTGAGTGCTTGGTATGTTATTTCCAGTTAATATGTGTTGTAATCCTAGTTTTTTTCTTTTGTGGTTTAGGCTTTTTCCTCAGGTACCATTTGATATCTCGATGCACTCTTTAAAATATTTTACAGTTTAGTTTTTATGCCAAAATGAAAGATTATTGGTGGGATTTCTCTTGTTTTTTCTGGGGTGATGTTTATGTGGACTTGTAAGATGGATAATGAGAGTGGAATGAAGGTTATGTGGTCAACATATGCTGGAAATTTTTGTTTTGGATGGGAACTATAATGGAATATGGAAAGGGGTGGAACTTCATTGCTTGTAACCTTCACCAAAGATCTACTAATAATTAAGCATTTTGAAACTCTCTACAGAATTCCAAGGGAAAGATAATCGCAAATTTTTTTTTAAGGCACTTGCAGCAAGCAGATCATAGTCTTGTTTCTTCAATAATAACTTTTATATTTACATAGCTTGTTTTAATAGATCTCAGAAGCACACACCCCTATGATATCCATCATAGCTAAATAAGGAAGTATGTATTAATTATATTGGAATAATTCTTTGACATGGAGGGGGGGAATTATTCAATAAAAGGAAATGAATAATACATTATAAACTTGTTTTATTTGGCCAAGCGTTACTGGAAAGGGCAGTGACACTAATTTGAACACATGTTACTTCATCACGAAGGGAGGGGAACCCCAGGCCATGGATGAAAGTTGGAGTTATCCTTGGAATAATCACATATTGAATTCCTTGATGGAAGGTGCTGACCCAAAGCTTTTGTACCTTTCTTATGATTTTGATTATCATAAAGTTTAGTTTTGAGGGAAATGGTCAACCATGCATTACTTGCATAGAGTTTTGACAGCTCTCCATATAAAAAAATCTTGGTCAGTATAATGAATGGTTCAGTCCTGCTGCATAATTTTCTTATTTAGGTTTTATGATTTTACCAACAAGTTTTTTTATATCCTATTGAATCTAAATAATTATAGAGTAGCCTCAACATACATTAATAAATGATATACGTAGTTTCCATGGCGCAGTAACTTATTAGTCTAGATCTGCTAAGGGAAAAACCATTGTTCCTCTTTTGATTGATGTTTTGTGGGCTGCCCATGGCATTAAAACCCATTCACACTATTAAGGAATTATTGATTGCCGTCATAGTTCTCATGTTGTTAAATTTTTCAAAACTTTTTTAGTATATTGGGATGTGTCTAACATAGGCATTTGAGGTATTCTAAACCAAGAATGGCACCTTATAGTAATACCATACTCGAGCAAAAAAAATAACCGTTGCGAACACAATTACATGGCTTAAGTTGTGAATTTTATACTTTTAGGCTCTGAAAACATTATCTAGCATCACAAAAGCTTGTGCTAAATTTGATAATGAATCCTCAAAATTTTTGCTATCCAAATGACTATTGAATTTTAAATGTGACAAGCGGGTAGCATATCTCTTGTTATTCAACATTAATGTCGTGCTAACAAGAAGGCAAGTGATGCCTTAAATCAAATTTTCTTGCTAGTATTATTTTTTCTCTCAGGGTATCTGGACTTTATCGATTAAATAATCAGTATTGCTTTTTTCCTAATGGTCACTCTATATTTCATTCTATCATCGATGCTACCGAACACTACATCTAAATTTTGAATAATTGATATTTACATTTTTAAGAGTTATTTGTTATGTGTACCTCAAATATCACTATGTGACTTATTCACATGAGAATTATATGGCGATGAACGATCTTTATGCCTAGTATGAGATAAAACCATAGCATAATGTGATGTCAGTCGAGTTATCTCTAAATGTCATTATACCTATTCTTTATGTTTTTTGGATTAATTTGATTACGAATGTTATTTGGGGATTACTGTGAACTTCATATGAACATAATTTCAATTTTGCTCTTTAAAATGGCAGAACTCATATGTTGCTACAAAAAGTGTTAACGCTTTTAATCTTCTTATAGGGTTTTTTTTTTTCCTTAAATTGTCGATTGCATGGTTTACATGGTTCTATATTCTCTTATTTTTATGTATGTTTTGCCTAACATTTTTGGAAAATTTTATGCAGTTGTTTGATACTATTTTTCTTTTGTACCTTACATCCACGTTCTAATAGACAAATTGTAGTGGTTAATAGAAATTTTGTAATTTTTGGCGCCCGGGTGTAGTGTCAAATAAGAAAGGGTTCCTACATTACAGACTAATACGGGTAAAAAAGTTAGTCCATGAAACTAATGAACCAAATATTAGGATAAGATCTTGGAATATATGTACTCTTAATGATAAATTAATGAAATTAGTTGATATTATGATTCATAGGAAAATTAATATTTTATGTAGTCAAGAAACTAAATGGGTTGGAGAAAAGGCTAAGTAGATTGCAAATTTAGGTTTTAAACTTGGTATTCTGGTAAGAGTCGCACTAGAAATGGTGGTGTAATTATAGATAAGAGTTTGAAAGTTAATGTTGTAAAAATTAATAGAGTTGACGATAGAATTATAGCCCTTAAGATTATCATTGATACTAAGATTTTTAATATTATAATTGCTTATGCTCCTCAAGTAGGCTTAGATACATGATCTAAAGATAAATTTTGGAATGACTTAGAAGTCTTAATACAAATGATGCCTCTTGAAGAAAGAATTTTTATTGGAGGAGATTGAAATGGACATATCGGTAGAGTGGTAGAAGACTTTAGAAATACTCATTATGACTATAGTTTTGGAGTAACTAATGAAGATGGTTGAGCTATTTTAGATTTTGTTATTACTAATACTTTATTCAATAAAAGGGATGAGCATCTTATTACTTATAAGAGTGGACTAATAAAACACAAATTGATTATTTTCTTATGAGGAGAAAATATCGTCGAGATTGTAAAGATTGTAAGGTCATTCCTAGTGAGATTTTAAGTACCCAACATTGTTTATTAGTTCTAGATTTTAAGATGAAGAGTTGTAAAATAAGAAATATTAGGACTCATCATCATAGAATTAAATGGAGGAATCTAAAAAACACAAATAAAATTATTTTTATGAGTAATATTCAAGATTTCAAAATTTGGGACGTTTATGAAGAAGCAAATGTTATGTGAGATAAAATAACAAACAATATTAAACAAGTAGCAAAAGATTTGGTTGAAGAATCAAAAGAAAAAGTTTTTATTAAAAAAAAATTGTTGATGGTGGAATAATAATGTGCAAGAAAAGATAAAATATAAGAAGTTTTGCCATAAAAATTGGTTTAAATGTAAAAGCTTAGAGAACTATGAAAAATATCAAACGGCTCGCAGGAAGTCTAAAAGAACAATTTGTGATGTTAAAAACTCTGCTTTTAATAATCTTTATAATAAATTAGATACTATGGAGGGTGAAAAATATATGTATAAACTAGTCAAACAAAGAGAAAAGAAAAGTAAAGATTTAACTCAAGTAAAGTGTATTAAAGATGAAAATCAAAAAGTAATTTTCTTAGAAAAAGATATTCAACATAGGTAGGCGAGTTATTTTGATGAATTTTTTAATGAAATTTCTGATAATACGATCGACTTTAGTGATCTTAATATCGTGAATAATAATAAAATGTTTCATTTTTATCGTCTCATCAGTAAAAAAACAGTTGAGGAGGCTTTAAAGAAAACCAAGGGTGGAAAGTCTGTAGGACTTGATGATATTCCAATTGAAGTGTGAAAATATTTAGGAGATTTGGGAGTTTTTTGGCTTACTAAATTCTTTAATATTATTTTAAAAACTAAAAAGATGTCTAAGGATTGGAGGAAGAGTATTTTGGACCCCATTTTTATGAATAAAGGGGACACACAAGAGTGTGCAGATTATAGAGGAATTAAGTTTATGTGTCATATTTTAAAGTTATGGGAGAGGGTAATTGAACATAGGTTAAGACACATTACAAAGATTTCTTATAATCAATTTGGATTTAAGTCGGGCAGGTCTACTATGGAAGCTATACATTTATTCAGAGGTTTGATTGAGAAGTTTAGAGATAATAAGGAGAATCTACATTTGATTTTTATTGATTTAGAAAAAAACTTATGATAAGGTTCCAAGAGATATCCTTTGGAGTGTTCTTAAGAAGAAATGTGTTGATATGACTTATATTCAAGTCATTAAAGATATGTATGCTAGAGCTGTTACTTGTGTTCAAACTGAAGGAGTATTTACCAAATATTTTCCTATTTCTATTCAATTACATCAGGGATCGACTTAAAGCCCGTATCGTTTTGCTTTAGTTATGGATGGTCTTACTGGACATCTACAGGAGGATGTGCCTTGGTGTATGCTTTTTGCTGATGATATCCTTCTCGTGGATAAAACGAGAGAAAAAGTCTAGGAAAAAATTGAATTATGGAGGTCTACATTGGAGTCTAAAGGCAAGTAAGACTAAAACTGAATACATGGAATGTAATTTTAGTAGTAGTAGCTCTAGTGACAGAAGTGTGACTTTGGGTGATCAAATTATTAAAAGATGTGAAC
>NEWO01000026.1:1043106-1089017 GCA_003013225.1 Phalaenopsis aphrodite
AGACTGAAAGGAAAATTTTATAAGGCGGTGGTGAGACCTGCAATGCTCTATGACGCTGAATGTTGACCTTTAAAAGAGAAGCATAATAATAACTTAAGTGTTGCCGAGATGAGAATGATTAGGTGGATGAGTGGCTTTACCCTTAGAGACAAAATGCAAAATGAACATATCCGTGATTGGGTTGGTGTAGCTCCTATGACGGACAAAATTAGATAAAGTCGTCTTAGATGGTTTGGTCACATTAAACGTCGACCATCTGATGATCCAATTAGGAGAGTAGTTGTTTTAGATTCGACTTGTGTTAAGAAAGGCAGAGGTAGACCTAGTAAAACTTGGGTTTATTGTATAAAAAATGATCTTAATTTACTAGAACTAAATGAAAATATGACACTAAATAAGACGCAATGGAGAAAAAGGATTCTTGTAGCCGACCCCACGTAGTGGGATTAAGGCTTTGTTGTTGTTGTTGTATATTATTATTAATTTCTTACATTTAAAAGAAATTAATTCTAATGTAAAGTTTTGTACACCGCACTATCACTTTGAGGTTGTTTGTGATATGCATCTTAGAAAACCTTTGCATCTTTTTTTTTACGTATTATATATTATATTTTTTAATATGGTATGTCTTTGTTGAGCATATAAAAATTTTTTATATTATTATAAAGTTTTAAATTCACTCAGAAAAATGAGAACAAAAACAATAATTTATGTTTATATAAGAAAACAAGAGTATAATGAATGTGAATTTGATTTCGATTGTAATACTTTTTCCCACGTAATATTTAAAGTGTACGTGCAAGATTTTTTTGGCCCTTACAAAATCCTTAGCCAATTTTTTTTTTCTTTTGCCTGAAAAAATTTATTTTAGTCCTAAAGACCTTATTGAAGCTTTTTTTAAACTTTAGTACCCATTGAGGGTTTTTGCATGGGGAATTTTTACTTCGATAAATAATGTTGTCATCTTTATTCTTTCACCTACCATTATTGTTCAAGCTGCTAAGGTTAATCAAATTATTGTTAATGAAATTTTTGGTGGTCCTTCAAGAGCGCACAATCATCTAATTCATTGGATTAATTGACCTTATGCTAATACCTTATCGAATAACCAAGAAGAGCTAATGAAGCAAATTTGATTTACTCTACTTCTAGCATATTTGACATTTTAAAGGTTAATTATTTTTGTTATAGGGAAAATGATGTAGCACTGAGCTTAAATAACTTGAGATTGGCTACAACTTTTGAGTATCGTGTTATCACTCTCCATGTTTTTCTTTTGGAAGTAGTAGGATATGACTACTCTTTTAGCAGTTTCAATCATACTACTTGAACGACGATCCTGAAAAATACAACCATTAAAAGAGAAATTAGTTACGCAATTTGTGTTACTTGTCAACTTACTCATAGATAATAAGTTATATTGCAATCGAGAAAGATGTAAAATAGACTCCAGAGTTATATCGGCGTTAATATAACTGAACCTTTATCAACAATGGGACTACAGGATCCATCGACAATTCTGACGGTATTTTTTTTAAAGCACCGATTGTAAGTCGAGAAAGCTTGCGAGCAGCCAGACATGTGATCTGTGGAATCTGAATCAATAATTCACGAACTAGAGAAGACATAAAGTGTGAGAGCCATAAGAAGAGTACATTGTCGGGCGTGAAAGGTACCTTGTCGGACGTGACAGGTTGACGGACCCGCGGAGACTTGATTGGCTCTAGGAAGCTTGATTAATTGCTCCATCTGGTTCTTTAGGGAATCAGAGGATTCCAGGATGTTTCAGTCAGGAGTCGGTTGGGCCGTGCCTAATTCAGTCGTCGCTATAAGTCTCTTGGCAACAGAGAATTTGGCCAAAGGTTTATATGCCAACTTACCATGATGTTTCTAACACTTGTACCAAGTGTGTTTGGTTTTGTGACAATAATCACAAGTGAGGTGACCAGTCTAAGATGTCATGGACGAGGGTTGAGTATTATTGGAGATTATGGCGGACGATTCAGTTGAAGGAGTAGAAGTGTCGATCATGACAAGTCCCCTTCCTTCTTTCCGACAAATCTCAGTAAAAGCAGCGTGAGCGGAAGGAAGAGGATCTCAACCAAGAATACGACTCGGACTTCGTCAAGGTTTTTGTTAAGGCCAACAAGGAATTGAATCATACGATTCTTTTCTACAATCTTCTTGAAGAATGATAAGTCAGCCGGAGAATTTCAAGTGTAGTCGTAGTATAGTTTGTATTCCATCCATAGTGCAATAAAATTATTATAGTACTAGGTCACGGTCCTCAACTCCTATTTTGTCTCCTGGATCTTCTTAGATATCTCATAGAGTGGCCAGAATTTTCTACATCTGAGGAGGTATCACGGACAACTGTTCAGAGAGCACTAGTAGTAGGGAGGAACTTGTATGAACTACCAATTGAGATCTCCATGGAGCTGATCAGCCATGACATGACCATTGAGTTCTCCACTTTCTAAGCTCGAAAAGTTGGATCAGTCTTTGGAGGCTTATGAACCACATCTGTGAGGTAACCAAACTTCTCATAACCTTTGATGATTAAAGACATAGCTTGGGACAATTGGAGAAAGTTACTTCTGTCCAGTTTATGGGTTGTGATTAAGAAATTATGTTGGTTTTTGATCCTCCGATCCGCAAGGGAGTGGAAGTTGGAGTTGATCCTCCGGTGAAATCAAGAATACCTTTTAAAGGTGGTTCAAAGTTGGAGAAGACAACCATCGTTCCGACAGAGCCAAAGGAGATGTTAAGGTTCCGAGTCATTGATGAACTCTGGTATGTTTATGATAGAGGACTACAGGAAATTGACAAAGGAGGGAACAATGGTGGCTGGATCAGAGAACTGCGGCTGCTGTAGAAGAGGTTGTAGAACCTTTGGTGGCTATCTCAAGACCTCGTGGCTATGGAGCAACGGGATCTTGCGGAGAACGGGAACCTGCGGATAAGCATTGTAGAAGCTGCGACTGCTGGAACAGTGGGAGCAGTGGGACTTTGCGGAGCAGCAAGACCTTGTGGGGGTTGTATGGAGATGCTTCGTAGAACCTGCTGTTGTTGGAACCTGTGGTCGCAGTTCTCTTGTAGGAACATCGTAGAAGCGGATCAAAGGGAACCAACGTTGTATACCAGATCAGAGGGAACTAGCGGCAGCACTGGAACCTGCAAAGGAGGCTGACAACTATGAGTTGTTGGTTGCTGGAACCGGCATAGGAGGCCGGCGGCTGATGGATTTAGTGTTAGACTCAAATTCCATGTTGAAATTTGGAATAGACAACATGAATATTATTGATAGGAGGAGGGGTATTTAAACTTAATTACAATATGCGTAATAAAGAAAAGATATAAAAATAGAATAAAATAACTTGAAATGAAAATAAAACAGAATAACGCAAAATAGGAAATACATAATCGGAGAATAAGAGCAAAGAATAAGTAATAGTGGCTAGGGATAACCGTTATAATTTAATATTATGAGCATGATTAAGTAATGAAATAGCACAAAGATAAGCCGAATAGAATTAATTGAGTTGTAAACTAATTTTTGTTGTAGCTAGCTATTTAGTGTTTCTCCTCTTTTGTCACATCAAAATTTTTGGGGTTAAGAGTAAAAGTGAATAAAGTTCATATAGTGTTTAATTTAGACATAAAATAATACTATTCAACTAAAATGTCAATCCAATCATCAGCCTCACCATTATTCGTACAGGGAATTATTTCTAGTGATGGCTACTCGGGTCTTGGTCGGTATCTTTCAATTCTATCTTTGATCAATCCAATGAACTGCTTGTAAAATCTCCATTCGTTGTCTTTAGATGGATGTAGAGGTGAATCCAAGTCCTGCAGGATGGGCAATCTCTTTATGGCATGAGTGGAGAAGAAAATATGGGTGATAGAATGGATGAGGGCATTATTCCTAAGGAAATTCTTTTACATTCATATTATGATATTTGGAATTCATGTTACCTAATCATATGACTACGACTCAAGTTCTGTGACCTTTGGCAAGGATTTTTAATTACACGATGATATACTTGATGGAAAGATAATATCGACTGCATCAAATTTTGTGCAAGTGTGTAATAGGTTACAGGAGAATGTTGGATTATGTTCATCAAAATCATTGGCTTTTTGCATGATAGAATGAAGAAGGATGTATTGAATATGCTATTCCTCTGATGAAAGAGAATTTAAATCAATAATGGGATGAACAAAGGGAATTTGATTTAGGATAGTATTGACCTTAGTCCTGTCGAAATGTTCCTCATACCTTTTCATATCTCAAATATCATTTATAGGCAAAGAAAATGATCAAATCACACATATTAATTTCAATAAGAGAACCCTGAAAATGAGATTTTTTATGATATAATTATCAACTGCGATATAATAAATGAGATTTTTTATGATATAATTATCAACTGCGATATAATTATCATCAATAGTTAACATTGTTTTTAAGTATTTTGAGAAAACATAAAAAAAAACACGGTGAAGAATGATATGCAATCCTGAACTTTAAATAGATGTGTTCTATTCAAGAACTATAAATAGATCAATATATTGTGGCAACTTATGGATGTGTGATTGTTGTTATGACGTTATGCATTTGGTATTTATCTTCAAACTTTAGCCACCCCACGATTTACGTAGAAGGAATGTTCAAGGTGTGTAGACATCTTATGCATCTAAAGAAAGAGGAGCATGATGTCATGCAATATATAGAGTAACTTTCATATCCTTAGAAAGAGAGAAGAAAGCACGCCTTGATTGCCAAGTGAACTCTCTTGGAACAAGATGGCCCTGGAATCATGCAATCTTTGAATGTAAGGGCGTTTCATATGATGAGAGGATCAAACTAGCTGCCATCAAGCACAGGAAGAACACTTTCTTATGGTAGGAAAACCTGAAGCATCTTTGAGAGCGAGAAAAAAAGAGTAAAATTTTTATCTGGTTCAAGATGAAATGAGAGATGCATCGTAAGTACTTGCCATTCAATCATAAATAAGACATGTTATTGAGCCTTCATCACTCACAACAATAAAATCTCTCGGTAGAAGAGCACACCGTTTAATTTGAGCAGCTTATATTGAAGCGTGGGCTAGTGGAGCCTAATAAGAACACCCTAGCTCAATATCTAGGAGGATTGAGATCGTTCATTGGCAACGTGATATATTTACTATCCTATTGGATATTACAAGAAGTTCAGGCCATAGTTTAAAAGTGGAGAAACATCACGGAATGACCGGCATACTTTGCAAGCAGAGTTCAACTGCAAGATCAAGCAATATGAGTACACCCAACAGAACATTTTAATCGACCCTGTTTGAGGAGAAACCAGTTCAGAATGGTGAACAGGTGGAACCAACCAGCAATTCCAACTCTGTACCAGCCGAGAAGTGCATCAAGTGTCATGGTTCTTGGTACAATGAATCAAATTGCTCAAACAAGTGTGATCTATTTTACTAAGCAGAGAGTAACTTTAGAGATGAGTCTCACTTTTCCTCCGACAAAAAAGTGACAACAATGATTCCACCATCGAAGGATCGCTAGACTTACAATGTCAACCAACCCATAGCAAAATTAATAGGATTTGCGATCCTAACGAGATACGAAGCGGGAACAGTGGATTCTCGTGATCGCAGGAAGTTGATTACTTCTGGAACTCCGTTCCATTATCTATTTCAGCCTAATTTCATTCATTTCGGATTTATTTCTTATTTATTTATTTCTAATGAGGTTAATTCATATGAGAGGAATATTTATTCCTATTTTTTCCGAGGCTAGATTTAGGCTGAATTTTAGATAACAATTGCAGTCTTAGGATCGGTTCTTAATTCTTTAGATATGATTGAAAGGTCATCACAACTGCACAAATCTTGAGTTGATCCAACAATTGAGATATGGAAGGACCGTTGCCTTGTTCTACCTCTATTGCATGGAGGTAGCTATCTTGCTTTGCTGACGGGACAACCTTGATTAACTGTTTTGTGGGGACTAAACAGATGCAGACCCCATGGAGCAAGTATGCAATTTAAACTAGATGAATAGTTGTGAAAGTGATTTTACATGTACTTAATTAGCTTATTGTATTTAATTTTTTTCCTTTCTACAATAATGAAGCATTCTCAAATAAGTTTTTTGTAACCATTTGAAGTTATGATGACAAGTAAAATACATTTATATCTTTAGTTAAATGGTCGGATCATAAGGAATATTAGGAATATGAGTGGTTCGATCAAATATTAAACATTGTTATATTTAACTTCATTTATTTGTTAAGATTGTTAAATATGGATGCCAAATTTATGTTGGGTTGCTATTGAGTTTTGGAGAAGTGATTATTCTATTTTAATGGCATCTTCAATCCTCCTTTATATGGTTTGAAACGTGTCAGGTATTCCTTTGCTTTGTCATTTCAAATGTAACTGCTTTCTTTCCTTACGTTTTTTCCCCTCAAAATCTTGTATTGCTAAATACCGACACATCAAACTTTCTTGAAGCTGCTATTTCTTGTTTCTTAACTTCTCTTTCCATAATTTTATTTATATTTATACCTATCTTAATACTGATCGAACATGCGTAATAACAAACCAATTCACAACTTTGTTTAAATGAAAATATATTGATTCATTGCAAGGAAAGTATTGTGAAAATTGTCTTACATCTGTTTTGTGAATGTTATTTGTTCCGAAATCAAATGCTCTGACATTGTTTCTACTCTCTGAGATCCTCAGGTATTATGTTGCACCATCTGGAAAGAAACTGCGTTCAATGGTCGAGATCCAAAGGTCTATCTCTAAAGTGGTCATATTCTCTAGGGACCTGATGAAATGTTACTCTTAGCGTGTCATCTATAATTGAAAGCATCTCTCATTATTTTTAATCATATTATGTTCTTAATCTCCTATTTGTATCAGTTTTTTTTGGAATGGCAACTGAGATTTACTACTTTGCAGACACCTGGAAGAAAATCCAGAGTATGTTGAGCGTGGGGTGAACGTATCCCAATTTTCGTTTCAGATCCCAAAACCTCTCCAAGAGAATTATGTGAAGAAACGAAATGCACGTTTGTTGAATTCTAGTGATGGCTCTGGTTTGGGTTTATCAGGGCTACCTGAACCTGTTGAAGGTATATGTGAAGATGGAAGGGAATTATTTTAAATACTATTTCAACTATAAGGCTGCAAAGTTTAGACGAACTTTCTTTCTGAAAGTTGCATATGAACAATATTTTATATTAGGTTCATTTACGTACTTACCACACAATTAGTATATATTTACATATCTAAATCCTAAACTTTCATATTTACATACATAGCACTCAAATCTTGACATCACATTAGAAATACCACTAGCACTAAGTTTTCAGAAGTGAAATACAGTTTTTTATGCATAGGTTTTAAATCTAAGGTGTTATAAATGTAAATATCGAACTTTAGGTTTTCGACATGTAATTGCATAAGAATGATGTGGTATGCACGTACATTTACCTTCTTTTTTTATTAAGGAGATTGCTCGTTGGCACAAGACCACATCTTCAGTAATCGTCCGAAATTAATAGAGAAGGCAACTTGAAATACAATTCTAACTATGTTTTTACTAGAAAATATTTGTTTATCTTTTTTTCCTGTGTCTATGTTTTGTACCATACTGATTCTATAAATAATTCAGTGTATTTCAAATACTTCTTGGTCTACTTTTTTTATCCATGTATTAATATCATTCTAGTGTGGCAATTTGGATGTTACCATCAGTATTTATTGTCAACACTTTGCCCTCCTCTTCAATGAAGTACTAAATTAGCGCTGAGTTGGTTATATTTTGCTTATATTTTGCTTTATTGTATTGGTTGGTTAAACCATTATAATGGTTATCATAAACACTATCCTGATCTCGTATGTAGACGGAAAAATAAGAAAAATCTAAGTTGCTGTCTGCCTTAAACATATATTGTGAATTTTCTCACTGATAAATTTTGTAATTCTATTCTCTTTTGTTATAAATAGACAAAATGCGAAATGAATATCTTCGTGATAGGGTTGGTGTAGCTCCAGTGATGGACAAAATTAGAGAGAGTTGCCTTAGATGGTTTGGTCACATTAAACAGCGACCATCTGATGATCCGATTAGGAGAGCAGATGTTTTAGATTTGACTTATGTTAAGAAAGGCAGAGGTAAGATTAGGAAGGCTTGGGCTTATTGTATAAAAATTGATCTTAATTTATTAGAACTAAATGAATATATGACACTAAATAGGATGCAATGGAGAAAAATGATTATTGTAGCTGACCCCACGTAGTGGGATTAAGGCTTTGTTGTTGTTGTTGTATTCTCTTTTTTTATAAACCTAATAAGCAAATTCAATTAGCATTTAAGGCTTCTATTACACTAATTTATTTTCTAACCAACAATAAGATAATTACATTTGCATTTCAAATTCATTTTTTTATGGAGAATGTTAGAAGCCTAGAAGGGGACAAATTTTCCCCCCCTAAACTTAATTTTCATGGATGCATTCTTTGAAGTGCAGGGATGAGGCTGCAAAGCTACTTAGCATCATTTCGATGCTTTGCAATGCCTACTTTTTAAATCATTTACTCTTATTTTCTAATTTTCCTTCCTTGAGAATAATGTCAAGCAAATTTACTTAAATAGTAATGAAACAAAACATATACTTAGTTTCTAAAAATAAAGTCTGACTGGTTTTTATGATGTTCAGCATTCCCTCTATCTTGGGCTGCTCCACCAACTCAACAAGAAGCTGAGACCGAAGAACCCGAGCCCGCTTCTGATCTCCCTTCTTCCGAATCTATGCCTCACACCAGAAAGAGAATCGCCAAAGAACAAGTTCGAAGGCCGTCGTCAAAGAAGATGTGCGCGAGCCCCCAGGACATTCAATGAAACCAACTACAGGCCCTCAATGAACTCCTGAGAAATTTGACCACAGATGAGTATTTACTTCTGAGAAACAAAGAATGGCAATTTCCATGATGTTTATTTTGTTTAGGAAAAAAAAAATGGGCTTTGAAATGGCATTGAGGATGCTGTTATTTTTGGTTCTGTATTGGGAAATTCAGGGCCGTAAACAAATATGTCATGTCATAGGTTCACTTTGTTTAAGCACTGTTCGTTTATTTCTTGGAGAAAAAGCCTTTTGTTAGGGACTAAGTGCTAGTTTGAATGTCAAAATTTGTATAGATTTCCAGATTGTAATGCTTATTTGTCTCAAAGTGGCTAATTGTGATGCTAAATGTTGCCTCCAAAAAATTAAGTTTTGGTATGCTGTCAGTATTTCAATTTGTTATTATGGCTGAATGGTCTTAATGTTGTTTCAAGTCGTTAATGGCTGAAATAGGATTCATCATGAGAGAAGGAAGACTTCATGTGGTTCCAAAATTTACTTCATAAAGTTTGAAGCTTGATTAAATAAGAATAATAATTTTTAACATGCTAGTAGTGTTCTTTAGTTCTATATATATATATATATATATATTTGATTGATGTTCATTTAATAATTTATGAGGCTTAATGCAAGCATTAGCCGTTTGGGGTCTTTTTTTTTATGTTTTATGTATTTTATTATATTTGTTTTTATTTTGCTTTTTTTATATTTTTATTTGAAATTAAATATGTTTAGCATGTTTAATTTAAGATAAGGTTATGTTTTCTGGTTTCAGTACTTTTAGAAATATATTAATTTGTTTTTAAAAATAAAAAAAATAAAACTTATAAAAAAAATTCACTAAATAAAAAAAATGTTTTTTTAAATAAAAAAATAAAATAAAAATAGAAAAAAAATGATATCAATCAAGTCTTTAATGTATTATAAATATGATAAATGATATTAAAGTTAGTGATTCAGATTAGATTGAATGATTCATATGCTTTTACATGGTACTGCATGTATTCATTTTCTCCTATTAACAATATATGAATAGTATGTATGCACCTTTAATGAAATATTATTCAAGCTTTATATATGCTACTAATGGCCATCATTCTGCATTGGGGTTGTTTGAAATTACTTCAATTTTTTACTGTTAATGTTTATAATTATCAATTTATGCATGCTCTAAAGTAAGGTAAAATTATATTTTTGTATTTATAATTTTCTTATAGGAATTATTAAGCATTTATGCAACACATAAGATAAAATCACTATTAGAAGTAGTGGCAATAATCCCATCTCATAGCCTATGCATTAGCATTTACAACTTCCCCATTGAAAACTCACTTTTTTTCAGTAGTGGCAATAATCCCATCTCATAGCCTATGCATTAGCATTTACAACTTCCCCATTGAAAACTCACTTTTTTTCTAGTAACCTCAATGTAAGTGGTACAAGAGACTCAAGGGTAGAATAAAGTCACTAGAAGAAATAGTGGCAATAATCCCATCTCATTGTGGCATTAGAACTTACAATTTCCCCATTAAATTTCACTTTTTTTGGTAGTTATCTCGTTGTAAGGGTTACAGGAGAATCAAGGGTGGCAAGGGCTATCAGAGCATGAGAGGGATACTCTTAAGGTGGGATTGAATGAATTGAGGCATGTTTGAAAAATTGGACGAAAAAAATGATTGGATAACCATGTCATTATCTCCTAAAAGTGTGTAGCACTCCAAAATTCATCGAAGAGAGATAGCAAATTTGACATTAAGTTATGTTTGGATATAAAGAGCAATGATAATTATATTTCAAAATAAAGATCAGAACTTTAATCTTCATATTAGGTCCTAAAATCAAACTCAGATGTTGAACAACAATGACGTCACTTTTGGACCTATTTGATCATTTCGATCAATGTCGATATGTGCATCATACTTTGCATAATCTGTCACACATATTGGGGGTCTATTAGTTGACCTCATTTTTTGTTCAATCATTTTTTTAGTTTGTGTTTTACCAATCTCACTGGAGATGAATCTTGAGCTAAACCCTAAAATAGAAATTTAAATTAATAAAAATTAAAATTAATCAGCTAAACACCAAATATAACCCATTTTAACCAAACCCTAAAAAATAACTTAAATTTATCTTTAATCAATAATATCATAAAATTATCATTTTCTATCTAAAAAACATTGTAAAACTCAAAGCTTCATTCTGAAAGTTACATGATGCATATTGTCATATATAAAGACCATGCAAACAAGTTTCATGATCGTTTGAAATAATTTTTACGTAAAATCCTTTAATTTATATTTCCATGCATGAATAGTGTTTTCTTATTAACCTTAAAATTGTCATTTTCTCCATAGGTTAATTCGATGATTAAAATTACATTTTGCAAGTTTCATATTCTTCATAATCACATATGGGAAGCATGCAAACCAATTTGGTGGTCAGATATCGTTTTACGTAAAATTATGCACTTAAAGGTTTCATGCATGAATATGAACCCACATGGAAATTTTTTAACGAGTCATTATTTTTCAAAATGGACTTCACTGTTGTATCTTCTTCGCCAAAATCTTTCAAATGATATCCCCGTTCTCAAATTTGGCCTCATTTGGAGGCCCGTTGAGCCAATAATAATGAGGAGAGAAAAATTATGATAATCAAAGAAGAATTTACAAATAAGTAACCCAACATGAGCTTAAAATGGAATTAGTTTTCAACAAAGCTTGTTCAAAATTAAAAAAATGCTCAATTTGATCTATTAAAACCACCCAAATACTCTAACTTATTATCCACATATTTTCTCTCTTCTCTAGGTTTGAGTCCACTTTAACCTGAAATATCTTGAGATGTCGACTGTTTTGACTAAAACCATTTGCATCACTGAATTCCACATATTTTTGTTTAGCAAATGAGCTTAAATCAAAATTTTATTTTATAACTACCATAATCACCTTGGCATTTCAATTTGACGTAACTTAAGCTAAACATTTTTTTAAAAAATTGTTTGGACTATTAGATTCCTTGTTTTTTTCTCTTCAAAATGACATGTGCTTGTGTTTTTTCCTAACCAGCATAATTATATTGCCAATATACCTAAATTCCCTCCCTCTTTAAAAAAATCCCCATCATTTCTCCCTCCATTTGAATTTCCCCTCCTTTAACCATTCCCTCCAACCTAGTCTAACTCCCCCTAAGAAATCCCCCACTTAAAACCTCCCCCTCAACCAAATTCTCTCTGTTCTCTCCTCCCTCATTATCTCACCTGAAATCCCTCCCTCCCCCTTATTTCCCTCTTCAGCTTCCCTCCCGCTTTCCTTCTCTCTTCTCCTTCCAAAAAAAAATTGAGAGCTACTCCCTCCATCTTTTCCCTTTCTTCCATCATTAAACTGAGGACATGAAAGCAAGGGGGCAAAAGGATCTCTCATTCAATGAAAAAAATCAAGGCAAGGCAAAGAACTAAAGACAAATTCAAACAATGAAGGTATAACTCTCCGTCTCACTTCAAGTTAATTTTTCATAATGTACTTAGTTGGTTTCATGGTTTCTTCTTATTTTTTGTGTTTTCTCTCATGTTTCATCATGTTTTTTTCCCTTTTATGTCTTTCTTTCATGTTTCACCATAAACTCTCTTTGTTTTACCCTCTTCTATTTTCACCATGTATCTATTTGTACTACACATTTTGTCTCATTCTTACCCCATATTTGAATCCCCTATATCCTCTTACCCTCATTCTTATCCCATGATCGAACCCCATATCACTTTTTCTCTCACTTTCACCACCCCATAATCGAAACCATATACACCATTTCAACCCATTTCCTACACAATCTAAAACCTCGCCACACCCTCACTTGATCGAAACCTCACCAAACCCTTAGCTTCATCCACCTCACTTCTAGATGTAGAGATTCTATCTCACGTCTAGTTTAATAGTGATAGTTACTTCAAAAAAAAATAAATTGATGATATTTGTTCATCATTCCAAATAGGATGGTGAATGTGAGTCGTCTATGCAAAACCGCACGATACGTGCAATCTAGTGGACTATGTTCGATAGGATCTCTACATCCTTCAGGGCAAATCCTACGGTCGATTATTTTTTATTTAATGGTTTCTTTCATAGAGGACTAGTTATCGCAACCTAAAGCTAAGTTTCAGTGAATTATCTAAATCTACAATAAATTTCTTTGGTCTGAGTGGCATGGATCAATTTGGTCTTTATGAACTTTCTTTTTGATCTAATTGAGTTGGTTCTAGCTCCTTCCAAGTTCTCGATCAAGCACATCCATGAGTTGTTCTAATAAAGGGTTAGAGGACTTGGATTACTGGGAATTTAGTGATGGATTGGGTTTTATGCTTGGGAAATGTTTTGAGATAAATGATTGATGGGTATTAACATAATTGGGTTGGTCCTATTTTGGGCTAGAAAAATTCTTGAAGTATTGGTAAGGGGAAGGTTCAGGATCAATGGAGGAAGTGCCTAGGGAAACTAAAAAATTTTTTGGGAATGAAATGGATAGAGCTTCGCTGAGGAATAACTAAGGTTTCAACAACCTTCAATGGATGAACATGAGACCTATTTATAGGATTGTGTCGGTTTTAGTGAGGCTTAAAATGGGTTGGGGCACCAATGATTGGTTCCTTACTAACATGGCATGATCAAAATTGGCATCCAATAGAGTTTGGACAAGTGTTAGGTCCAAAAATGGTGGGCGACCAATGAAGGACCTCCAAGTGTGCTTCAAATTTTGAGTGGCTTCCTTGAGAAGTTAAAGGGTGGTTGGGTGAGCTCAAGGTAATCTCCCAAGGTTGTGAAGGTAGTTAAATTAGTTAAGTTGATGGCCACTGGGGGCTAGCCACTTGGAGGGGCTCAATTTCATCTTATTTGGATCAAGAACCAAGTGATTTGGATGGCTTCAACATGGCTTGCTTTGAGCTTCAATTTGAGCTTGGTTTTGGCTCAAAGGAGTTGGCTTAAACTTGGGCCAAGTTTGATTGGGTAAATGCGTTCAAGTGAGGCATTAGGTGGCTTGGCTCTAAAGTGGACGTGGCTTTGGATTTCGCAAGGGTTGGCTTTGGATTTGGCAAAGTTTGAAGGTTAATTTGGGTGAAATTGAGTGTGATTATTTGGCTAATGAGAGGCTTGAATTTTGGTGATAATGATGTTAGGAAGTTTAGTTTATGGGTGGGTGTCATGCTTAGTAAAAGTTGTGTAAAAATTGGAATTTTATTTTGAAAATGGGTTAGCTTGAAAGTGTGTAATCCTTTAAGTATAGATTGAAAATGATTGTGGACTATATAACTGGGTGTGCTAGTGGGTTTAAAATTTAGGATAATTGACTTTTAAGCAATGGGTAGGTTTGGGTGAATTTTGGGATGAGAATGCGGTGGAGAAGAGCGGTGAAGAAGAATTTTATTTTATTTTTATTTCATAATAAAATTTGATCATTGAATTTTATTAATGAATTATCAATTGAAATTGGTTATTTGTCTTTTCTATAACTTATCAATTGAAATTGGTTATTGTCTTTTTTATAAATTTTATACAATTTTGATTTTTTTGTTTGATTTTTTTTTTATTTTTTTAATTTATTTCATTTCAATTAAAGCTTTAATTTTAATTATTTTCTAATTCATTATTATTTTGCATTTAATATTGAATTTTTCCATGTTTTGAAATAATTTTAAAATTTTGATAATTATTTTTATTTTCATTTTCATTTTTTGTTTTATTATTTCATTAATTTTTGAAATTTTATATTTGAATTTTCAATTTTAATGGACTCTGAATGAGTTTGGTTTCATTTTATTTTAATTTTGATTTATTTTATTTTATTTTTAATCTCTCTTTTATTAATTTTTATTAAAGGATAAATCCCATATTAGTTCAAAATGATCATCATAATGCACTTTTTTGAACCAAAAAGTGAATCTTCCAAAGAATTATGGAAAGAAAGTACAAAGAGTCCAAAGAAAGACCAAACCAAAGTCCCAAGTCTCTAGGGTAAAAGGATGTCTTAAGACAGTTCCAAGCCTATAGGGACTAAACCAAAGCTTGAATGGCTTAATCTCAATCAACTCATCGAAGCGTTAAGGATTTAAAGTAAAGTACGTGAAAATATAAAGAGTGAAGATTTGGGTCAAAATTCTAGCTTGGTTTTTGGTTTCATCACTAGTTCTTCGGGAAATCCACTAAGAAAATCATAAGGCTAAATACTAAGTTCTAGAGAGAGGAATGAACGATATAGTCCTCATGCCAAAACGAGGTCAATAACATTCCATCAGATTCACGACAGTGGTTGGAGACATGACGCTGACTCAGGAGCTGCGAAGCCACCTTTGGAACCATGATGTCATACTATATTTTGCAATTCTATGTCGGACTGGTCGGCTATCAACTATGCACATGTAGGCCCATGAAAACTTCAAGATGGCCTAATAACCTAAAAAAATAGGTATAAATGATGCCAACATTAATTATGAATAAAGGTCAAACATTAGTCCACATATTTGATTTATAATTCTAATTGACATCAAAACTTGTTATAATTAGGTTCAAATGAGGTTTTGATGAATGGGTGAGATAGATTTTCCAGCGTAATTATTTTGCTTTTTATATCAGCTAACAATCAATCTCCTCTCAGTTTCCGCCGCGCGGCAATGAATCGCTTTATCAGGACCCTATCGTCCTCACTTTCCTTCCGGAGGACGGCGGAGACTGATGGATACCAGATGCAGTTGATTCGTGGGATTAGGGTTAAGGTAATAAATGACAATTTGGAGCAAGCGCTGACCGTTATGGAGAGGAAGATGAAGTCTAGCGGAATGGAGAGGCTTATCAAGCGCCATACTGACCATCACATTAAGAACTCGGAGAAGCGCGTGCTTGCCCGCAAGAATCTCGAGCTTCGGATCCGATCCGAGGAACTTTCACGCAAACTCCGCTCCATCCTAGTCAAGAAGATCAGGTTTGGATCGTAGTAATATTTACCATTCATTCTTGTTTTGATCTTCTGCTTCTTTTTATCTACCTATTTATAGAAAAATATTTGATACTGGCAAGAAAAGAAAGACTTCGAAATTTGCTCGCGCTATGGTTTCTGGGGGTGGGAGTTTGATTTAGGTAGCCTTTGAGAAGAGAATGGATTCATTATTAGTTGAGATTTTGTGGAGATTGTGAGGTTTTGTTGTCATTTTAAGAAATTTGGTCATAGAAGATGAGTATGTTAGCTCATGGCAAAGTTTGTATCACGAGTTTAGTTTTGGAAAAAAAAATGTTTATCGAGACTAGTAATTGGAGACTGCGTTTGGAAAGAATAGCTTCCACTGTTATGATGAGACACAGTTTTGCAGAATATGAAAATTTTGTCATGATCGTAATTAAGATCATATTGGTGTGGGTAGATTATGGTTGTTAGTGATCAATGGAAATATTTTGTTGTACTTTCTATTATATGTAGAAATGAACTTTTTTGAAAGCAATAGATTTTGTCAAGGTCATTATCATGATTATGTACCAATTAGTGGTAATGTTGAGAAATAAACCTTTATAAAAGGGTACATTTCATTTTAATGCTCAGTTTTAAGCGTAAGGTAGTAAGGTTTTTGGTTTAGTTGGGTTGTTTGAAGAGAAAGAAGATGAAGAAGCACTATTGCAGGCAGTCTCTGGTGGTTTTCGCCAGAAAAAAGACTACTCAATAACAGGTTAATTTGTCCAAGGTCATAATAAAAACTTTGGAGAATTTTTCTTTTCTTGCAGAGGGCTAATATAGTGAGCAGTAGGCTATTCCTTTTTTTTTTTATTTACACTTTGTCTGTTGGATTGTGTGGTTTGTTGAATTGTGGAATATAAAGGATTTCTGTTCTTTAGGTGGTTTCAGAAAAGCATATAGACCTTATGTTTCTTTCTGAATATGTTTGTCATTGATTGAAGGGCATTAAGTGATGATTTTTAAGGTTATTTCATTTAACATTGCCTTCTGCTTGTTGATAGGTTTTAGGTAGCTGTAGTTAAACATATATAAATTGTAGATCCCGCTGACTCATTCGCGTCATCTCGTCCCACCTGACGACGAAGGCTTCGACTCCTCTGTTCCGTCGTCTCTGCAGTTCGGCGGTTCGTCTCTTTTGCGCTTTCACTTTTGCATGTCGTCTCTCCTCTAGCTGCGCGGTTGTTTGTAATTCCATGCTCGTAGAAGAAGGGGGGTACGCTCCTCTCTTTCCGTCGTCTGCTTCGTCGAGCTGCGTCTGTGCTCGCTGCTCGTTGTAGGGCCAATCACGCTCTGCGGCTCCGTTTCCTTCTTCTGCAGCGTCGTTTTGCCGCGGTTCTTCTGCAGCGTCGTTTTGTCGCGGTTCTTCTGTGCGGCTTTGCTCGAACTGAGGTTTCGACTCTGTCAAGCTCATCTGCGGTTCCTGTCTGCGGTTTACTGTCTTCTGTGCAGCGCTCTGACCTTTTCGGCACTCTGCCCGACTTGCAGGGCTTCTCTCCTTGCTGTGATGGAGCTTCCTTCTTTTTCGGTTGAACCTGGCAAAACCTCCTTTGCCCACATTGTAGGTAATCCTCAGGGGGAAACAACGGTTGTATTCCCCTTATGTTATAAGGAGAATCGTGATGGTACATGTAACTGCTCATTTGTTATGAATACAAGCAGGAAAATTAAGAAGACAACACTCTTTTTCTCTGAGTCAGAAATTTCAACCCTGACCGACAAATTCAAGTTTGCTCTCATGGAAAATTTTAGTGGGGACACCCACCTATGGAGTTTATCAGGAAAAGTTTTGATGACCTCAAATTAGCAGGAAAGTGGAAAGTGGGGCTCATGGATGGGAAACATGTTTTGATTCAGTTAACCGTGCCTGAAGACTACACTCAGATTTTCTCCAAAAAATATCTTAACATTGCTGGTAAACCTATGAGCTACTCAAGTGGTCTTAGGATTTTGACCCAAATCATAAAACTCTCACTGTACCGGTATGGCTTAGTTTACCTGGTCTCAAGCTGCACTTTTTTCACCATCAGATTCTCTCTATTGGGGCTATCCTTGAGAATCCTTTGAGGCTAGATTTGCCTACTTTCAGCCTAATCAGACCCTCGGTGGCTAGAATACTTGTGGAAAAGGATATTACTTTACCTGATGTTACTGAAGTGTGACTGGGCACAACCCATAATGGTTATTGGCAACAAATCGTAATGGAGCACATAGCCTCATATTGTACCCACTGTAAGATGTTTGGTCTTGTCATTGATAAATGCCACAAGTTACATCCAAATTTGAAATCTAAGGTTCAAGTCAATAAGAATTGGTCTAACCCCACTACTTTGGACATTCTTGTTCCACCTGGGGAGGATACTACCAATGGGAGGTGTTCTTTGCTCCTGAGGAACCCCCCATGACACTGTTGTTACTGTTACTACTAGTGATGTGACGCTGACACCTTCAAACCCCATAGAAAATAATATTGATGGACTATTACTTACAAATGATAGTATTCATACTGATAATCAGGAGAGCCTCGCAGCTCCACTTCTTCAGGAAGTATCCGGTGTAGAGGCAACTCATACTTCACATATACTAGAACTTATTGTGGGTACTACGGTTGGTAATCCTTCTGCTTCAGCTCTACCACCCCACCAGACTGATTCTTCGGAAGAGGAATGACAGGTCTATTTCAGGAGGAAGCAGAAGAATGGAGGCCGACTCTAGCTCGGGAACATATTGGATGATACATTGGTTACTACTGTTAATGACAATCATCTTACCAGCTTATTAGCTTGCTCCTACCCTAAAACTTGAGACAGAGGCAAGACCAAATTGGGTCGCTCTCTAGCCACCTGATACTATGTATTTCGGCATTGTTAGACTTTTATTTAAGTATCTAATGTATTTTTATGCTTTTTTTTCTAGTTTTGAAATCATTTGTGGTTTTTGTGTGGGTAGGGTGTCATGCTAGGACCCTCCCTCATATTGTATATGTATATTTCTTTCTATTTAATATATTAGCCTTTTTGGGCTTTCAATATATATATATATATATATATATATATATATATATATATATATATATATATATATNTGATAATCAGGAGAGCCTCGCAGCTCCACTTCTTCAGGAAGTATCCGGTGTAGAGGCAACTCATACTTCACATATACTAGAACTTATTGTGGGGACTACGGTTGGTAATCCTTCTGCTCAGCTCTACCACCCCACCAGACTGATTCTTCGGAAGAGGAATGGCAGGTCTATTTCAGGAGGAAGCAGAAGAATGGAGGCCGACTCTAGCTCGGGAACATATTGGATGATACATTGGTTACTACTGTCAATGACAGTCATCTTACCAGCTTATTAGCTTGCTCCTACCCTAGAACTTGAGACAGAGACAAGACCAAATTGGGTCGCTCTCTAGCCACCTGATACTGGCATTGTTAGACTTTTATTTAAGTATCTAATGTATTTTTATGCTTTTTTTTTCTAGTTTTGAAATCATTTGTGGTTTTTGTGTGGGCAGGGTGTCATGCTAGGGCCCTCTCACATATTGTATATGTATCTTTCTTTCTATTTAATATATTAGCCTTTTTGGGCTTTCAAAAAAAAAAAATGTATATATAAATTCTAGATCTTTTACAGTATTAAATATGTTGCTCTTTCCTTGTGAAATTAGGCAAACTCATTACCCGCCTTTTTTTGTTAAGCCAATGGTGGTATTGCTTTCCATAATTAAGAAGATGTATGTATCTCTTCTAAAAAATGTGATATTGGCATCTCTGAAATGATAACATGCCCAGCAGCCTATATCATACACTTCTTCAGGTGCTATATTCCCTGCTCTTCATCTTTTGCACAACAGTAGCTTAGGTTCATGAGCAATTTGGTTTATGTTTGAGCTTGGTTCATAAATTTAAAAACATGTTTTTGCTTAACTCTATAAACTTCTCATTTTTCAGAGTTGAACTCAATTTAATTTTGTTCGCAAAGCTAATGTTTGTCTTAGTTGAGCTAGCTTTGATGAGCTTATGTCGAATTGAACTTGAAGTAAACATGAACAAAACAATCAAATCTAAGAAAGTTATGAAAATGGTTAGCATGGATTAATATATTTGTTACTAGCAATATTGAGTCAATCACAAGAATTTAGCATCATTTGAGTTTGCAAAATTTTTTATTGAAGAACATTAAAGAAATATAAAATCATTTAATCATCAATTGGTACATTTAAAATATTCTCAATGGATGGCTTTGATTACACGTGTGTAATTATGATTTTCAATTTAATAGGATTTCAAATGATAAAAATAAATTCTCGGGTTGTTGATATTTATACGCCATTTAATGTTTTTAGTTGGTGATATATATTGTTTAAACTAGAGTTTAGGTTGACTTTATGTGCAATGTGATTATCAGTTCTTTTAAACTTTTAAATTGTAGTTCTCTTGGGCACATCAATTTTTATTAATGTTGGTTGATGATGGTGAAAATGAGGGATATTCTATTATGTTTGACATTTAGTATAAGAAGAAAACATTTGGAATTGCTGAACTTGCTTTGTTTATTGGATTGGAGTTTGGCGAAATTTTATTTGAAGTGGAATTTATGAAGATGAGCACAAGTATTAGTTTAATAAATGACTTTTTTTATGGAGCTAATAACTTCAAGGATACAGCCTATATGAAGCATTCATAGAGTACGTTAAGATAGATGATGTGTTGAAGTTTGGTTTATGTTACCTTATTGATGGTAGGTTTCTCAGCTACAATAAGTAGTGCTATTTTTTAATAATATAATTGCTGTGGTTTGAAATGAGATAGGATTCTTTGGCTACTATTGGGTAGGCTATCATAGGAGAGGATACTAGGATGGGTAAAAAATGATATGGTGCCCTATGATGACATTTTCTTGAAGAAAAATGCTCTAGGTTAGCATATTATAACTCAATGTTTTACATCATTACAAAATTGTAATTCTGAATTTATCCTTGAGCTAGGGATAAATTGTGGTGTTTTTTGGAGAGAGTGCACCAAAGAATTTATCCTTGAGCTTACGCCTAGTGCCCATTTACTGAGGATTCTAACACTTAAGCCTGGCTTTTCGCAAAGCAAGCTTACGCCTTGTTAAGCTATTCAGGGCAATTAGCTTGAGCATGAGCTTGCCTTTAGTTCTCTTAGCAATCTACGTAATATGATTAATATGATTAATTAGATGAATGAGATTTATTAATGTCTAATTAGTATATTAAATTAGTCATAACTGATGAGCCTTACTAAATTTCTTAGCTGAACTAAACTAGGCTTCAAATAATATTTTCCTTCTCACTGCAAAAGACTTTTGATATAAAATTAAGGACAAAAAGACCTCTTTTGCTCCCTTCAGAAGTCACCCCTATCATACTGCTGCTTGTTACATACCCTAATCAACCGTCCTATGAACAAAATTTAATGTTGTGGTGCAAGACAAGCCCATTTAATACTCATTTACTTATTTTGATGAATGTTATTCCACAAATAATTTGCGTTGAGTTGTTCTAATTATTCCATTTATATAAAAATATTAATGAATTCATAATCTTTATTTTAATTCGTGATTAATTTAATGTATTAGTTTATTGATGATTTAGTTAATTTACAAGGAATCAACTGATTATAGTTGGCCTAACTAATTCAAAAGTATTGTTATTAAGCTCTAATCTTTGTAACTAATTATATTAATCTTTATTTAACCCATATTTAGAATAATCATATTTATGTATATGTATTATTATATTATTTTAATTTGTATTTAAATTGCCTGATTAATATATTAAAATAACTTTTTTAATATTTTTGTTATTAATTGCTATATCGGAAAGTATTAGATTGATAAGTGAAACAAAGAAACAAATCAACTGTTTTAATATTTCGCTTTGCCATCTCCACATATCTTCAAGATAACAGTATCTCCCCAATGTAAAATAATGTGAAACAAATCAACAAATCTTTTGATATCTATTACAAAATCGCCCCTTTTTCATCGACCTCATACTTGGCATAAATCAACTAAGGATTTTCTTATTTTATGTTCCTCTCCAGCCATCACTCATCCCTACAATCTATTCAAACTCGAATCAATGGCAAATTTATTTGTCTTAAACATCGCCGCAATCTTTTTCAGAGTTTTCTAAGCCTGATATTACAAGTTTTTCGACTGAAACATGGGGCGGCCTTAGTTCTTATAATGGCAACAACGAAATGATTATTTACTATTAATTGTTAGTTGCTCTAATCTGTTGATTTATGAAATGATTATTTATTATCAATCAAATTAATGCGTCAACAAACTTGAGCTTGTCATCATTTTCTTAACAAAATTTAGGCGTCAACTTATGTTCTTGGCCAATCTAATGACTTTAGTTTGCTTTAAACTTGGTTCATCTTGTTGGTGCGGCAGCATGCCTTAATGTTCGTTCAAGTCATCACAAGTAAATGTTTATTTATTCTAAAATTGGTTTTAAACTTAAGCATATTTATCGCATCCTTATGAATAATTAAGCTCATTTTATGTATAATCCTATTTACTTTAAAAGATTGATCTATTTAGTCATACTTTACTAGGGCTATAAAAAAAGCTCGTTTTTCGCAAACAACTCGTATTCAGCTTGTTATGTGGATCGTGTTCAAATCGCTTGTTAACTAAGAAAACAGAACACGAACAAATATTTTATGCTCGAATTATAAACGAGTCGAACACAAACAATCTTTTGTTCAATCGTGTTCAGCTCGTTTTTGTTTGAAATAAGGAAATTATATATATTATTTATAAAATAATATATTATATATATTTATATATGAGTTTAAATCATAACAGCTTATATGGTCACGTGGTTCTGTGTCTTCTATTGCATACGAATTGTGTAGATTCGAATGCAACACCATATATTTATTTTTCTAATTAATTTAAACGAACCAATTTCAGGCCGAACACGAATAAGAATATGTAAATCGAGTCAAACATAAACACATTATTCAAGAGCCAATTTTGAACTTAATTAATTTTGAACGAGTCAAACACGAGCCAAAGTTGAGCTCGCTCAATCTCGTCTTATTTACAACCCTATACTCTACCATCATCCTTACCCCTCCTATTTTATCTTTAGTTTCTTGCAATCATATTTATTATATTTCTAATTATTTTATTTACCAATTCTCCTATGTTCTCATATAAGTTTTTAATATAAGATGGCATATTTTATTTTAATTTCATTAGTTATAAATCCTTACTCTACTTTTATCACAATGGCTGCGTGCCACTAGTTGAGGACATGCCCAACATTTACCTACTAGCATTCAAACATATTATGTTGTGCTGCATCACCTATGAGTATCACATAATTAATACTTTCATATTTCTTCACGATTATATTAGGTTGTGGAGTATCAATTTTGAATTTATTTCATTAATTTTGCTCGAGAAGGGAAATTTACATACATGACACAATTCTCATGTATTTACATATCTAATGCCCAAAGTTTGATATTTATATTTATAACATTTTGGCGTCATAAACCTATTCATGAAAGATTGTATTTCACTTTAAAAAGATAGTGATGGTGGTATTTTTAAGGTGATTTTAAAGACTCGAGCGGTATTTATGTAAATATGAATGCTTAGGTGTTAGATGGGTAAATACATGAAAATATGTATGCACACCACATTCGAGATCTTGTATGTGAGCAACCCTCTCATTCCACTTGACTTGGTACCACTCCTTACATCAGAGATTAGTGAGGATGCTGAGGAGAGAGCGCAAGAGATTCAAAGGTCACACGAAGAGGCGTGAAAGGAGATCACCAAGCAGAACCGTAAGTACCAGACATAGGCAAAAAAAATGAGGAAGAAGGTGACTTTCCAAGGCGGGGATCTAGTATGGATAATGTTGAAGGAAAGGTTTTCGGTAGGATCATTCGGGAAACTCAAGCTTAGGGTAGAGTTATCTTTCAGGATCTCAAGAGATTGAATGGCAACGCTTAATATTGATCCAATTATTAAGCTTGCATCAAAATTAGCATTTTCCCATCCAGATTTGGGTCTATTTTTATTATTTATTTATTTATTTGAGTTTTTGGTTACTGAATACTGCAAATGTTGAATTTCATGCTATTTTATTTATTTATTTATTTATTTTCATCTCAGTTATGTCTCCTTTTATTTTATTTTATTTTATTTTTTTCTTTCATTCTATTAATTGTCTGATGCAGGGGCCTATGAGGATTGAAGCTCTATTGGGAAAGGTAAAATTGGAAGTTCATTAGTCTGCATATTGATGCCAATGGACTGTAGCTGTTTATCTTTTAGCTTATTTTCTCAGGGCATTTACATTCGTAACACCCAATTCTTAGATATTTACATATCTAACACCTAAATCTTGATTTTTTATATTTATGCCAACCAAACCTTTCATATCACGTCAGAAGTATAGTTATTGTAACTTTTAAAATGTGAAACACTTTTTCATGTGTGGGTAGGGTGGCATATATGTAAAAAAATTGAAATTTAGGCCTTGGGATATGTAATTAAATAAGAATTTAGTGGTATATATGTAAATATTCCTGTTTTCTCTTCTTCTTCTTCTTCTTCTTTGTTTTTTTAACTTGCCAAAGGATTAACAAGGCTATTTTGTTAACTCTGTCAAATTTTGTTCTGGAATTAGAGTTGTTGTGAAATTGGAAATTGATTCAAATATCAAAAAGTTTTGTTTTGAAAAATAAGTCAAGTTTTTTAAAAAGTTGAAGTTGTACTTCAACTTTTTAAAATGGTGGTCTTTTTTTATGTGACATGAAGATTTAGGTGGTAGAAATGTAAAAAATTGAAGGTTAGGCATTAGATATGTAAATACATATGAATTGGGTGGTAACTGAATGTAAATAACGCTTCATGGAGAATCAAGACCCTTAATAATTAAGGGCGAGAAGGGGGAAAAATATTGTATACTTATTAAGTATATACTTACGATGGTGGATGGATTGACAACTAGGGCTGTAAACGAGCCAAGCTTGAGCGAGCTTAGGCTTGGCCCGTGTTCGGCTCATTCGAAATAGCTTGTGTTCGAAATCGGCTCGTGAATAGTATGTTCGTGTTCGGCTTGATTTAAATATTCATGTTCGTGTTCGGCTTGTGTTCCGCTCGAAATTGGCTCGTTAAACTAAAATTGAAAAAAATAGATGTAAAGTGTGAGATTCGAATCTTGATCAAATCTATACAAAAGAAGACACTAACCACATTGTCACATGAGGTGTTATGATTTAAATTTAGACATAAATATATATAATATATTATTATATAAATAATATTTGTAATATATTGTTATATAAAAAGTTATATAATTTTTTTTTCTAGACGAACACGAGCGACAAACTGTTGTTCGTGTTTGGTTCGTTTACATTTCGAGCTTAAAAATTTGTTCGTGTTCGGCTCTTTAAGCTTAACGAACGAGCCGAACATGAGCTGTTCACGAACAACGAGCCAAATTGACAGCCCTAGTGATAACGTTACACATAAGTGAAATTATGATGACTCCACTCTTGTAAGTACATACTTAATAAATATGCATTATTTTCTCGAAGAAGGAAGGTCTGAGATACCACCTGCCATTTATTGAAATTTATATTTTCGCCAATCTTCTGAAAATCTCAGAAGTTGCTCTTGAATTTTTTTTAGATTCTCATTTTCCTGCGCTCTTTCTCTTATTATTTTCCTGTTATGTGCACTTTGTCAATCTAGTTAGTAAAGTTTTGGTATCACCCACGGACAAATTGTATAATATGCCAAAATATACAGTGAGTATAAATAATACTAAAGAAATATAAAACAAAAGTTGTAAATAGTGAAAATTAGCAACAAAAAGAAGAGCCAATCAATATAGAACATCAAGATTTGAAATATGTGTTGCGTCAAGTGGAGTCTGTTCCACGTGGCTTTGAGAGGTAGAGAGAGTGAGGAAGAGAGATTGTTCTTTCTTGTAATTGTTGAGGTGATCGACGGGTGTTATTTCTTAAGCTAACAAAATCCTCTGTAACTTTGTGGACGTGACAAATTTGTCGAACCACGTAAATCTGTGTGTTTCTGTTGTGTTTTCTGTTTTGTGATTTTTCTCAATCCTGATTTTCGTTTTATTGTCGTCGTTTTTCACAATAATATGTGGAGATTTGGCGGAGATAAAGGAAAGAATGATTAGGATGATACAAAGTGCACCTTTTTAAACTTGCTCGGAGAATACAAGAACACGAGGAATCATTAAATTCAATCATTTGAGGAAGACCATAAGTGTAAGGGTGCTAACTTTTGTCCTAGTGGTAGATAAAATTTACTATCAAGATGAAAATGAGGAGTTGACTCCATCATGGTGTATGAGATATATGAGATTCACTTGATAAATGGATTCTCTAGAGGGATATGAGAAGCTTATAATAGAATGATTGATTTCATCGATCATTTGGCATATTCAGCTAATTCACTGTTGAATCTCAATGATACTCTAAAGTGATGCATATTTTTCAACACCTCGACAAATTATCTCTCTAGTGGTTCTCACTACTCCCACTAGGAGTAATAACTTCATTTTGCTAAGTTCAAATGAGTGGTTAAATGCAGTTCATTACTGTCCACAAACCACTAAAGAATAGGGCTTTCAAAACGGCTTGTTGTTCGCGAACAGCTCGTGTTCGGCTCGTTAAGAAGCTCGTGCTCGGCTCATTCGTTAAGTTAACGAGCCGAACACGAACAACAACGAACAAATATTTGTTCGTTCGTTACTCCTTTTGGCTCGAAATATTACCAATCAATTATATATATATATATATATATATATATATATATATATATATATATATATATATTTGATGAGTAGTATTTTTAAAAAATTTAATTGACTACAAGACTACAAAAATTTATAATCCATTAAAAATATTAATTAAGAAAATAGAATAAAAATTATTAAATTAGATTCAAATGATGTTTTAAATCTCGACCCAATCCTAAACATCTTATGACTACGTGATTAGGATTGTCAAAACGACTCTTTGTTCGTGAACGGCTCATGTTCGGCTGGCTAATCAAACGAGCTGAACACAAACACACTTTTTGAGCTCGAAATCTAAACAAGCTGGGCTCGCTCGTGTTCGGCTCGTTTACACCCATACTAAAGAACTCACGAGCTTGATTAAATATGAGATGAAAGTTAAGGTGAGACATCGAGAGACTTCATCGTGATTTTTAAGATGCATCCTTAGACCAAAGCTATTGAAGATTTTGGCTAATTATTAGATCTAGTCAACAATAATGTAAATATTGACGTGTACAATAATAAATCCATTTTATTTTCATTAAGTCATCTAAGAAAATATTTTTAAGATGAAGTTTATGGAAAATTTCAAGAGGAAGGATTGTAATCACTCGAAAGTGTTAAAATTGGACAGAAAGATGATCAAAGCCACAATAACTTGAGGGGCGATTATGAATTGAACTTTTGTCTATTGTTAGGAAAATCGAAATGCTATCTGTTATTTTTCAATGTTAAGTCATCACCTGACTGAGGATTTTTATGATTGAATCTAAACAATAAGTGCTCTTGAGAATGATTCAATTATAGAATTCTATTCTTACCTTTCGAGATAGCATATTATTCTTAGTGTATCTTCAATGTTTTCGTGCTACATTTTTTAACCCGTAATCCAATCGTTAAACCAAGAGATTCTCGTGGTTAACTAGATGTAGAGAGCGATTTTTGTATAGTTAAGCGAAAACAAACAACAAATTGCAAGGATCATTCATTGTTTTGACGCATGCCACGAAAATCTACACCTTTATGTCCACCTTTCATGCAATGTCAAAAGGAAGTGTAAATCTAGCTCAATTCAACTATAGGATAGATTAATCTGAGCTTTTAGATTCAGCCTCTAAATTAGGCAGAACATGCTAAAATAATTTAATTGCTGATATTTTTTTTTATCTTTGGGAAGATGTTGAAACCACAAATGTGTATTTTGTGCAATTAAAACAGATGGTTGTGATCTGATTGGACAAAAGATTTTGCAACATTCAAGTATCATTAAACACGAAGCATCCAATTAGAGTCTGGCACGTGCAAAGCGTGCGTGATGGAGTTACGAACTGGTTTAGGTAAAAAGAGAGGATATTTCGAAATTTGAAAAAAATTAGAAAAAGTTTTAAAATGTATAAATAAAATATTAAAAAAAATGAAAAATTAATTTTGTTAGGGGGTTTTGAACACATTTAGATAGGTAATTAACCCTCTAATTAAATGTTAATAAACCACAAAATTAATTAAAAATAATATAATTAAAAAATTCACCAAATTGCATGGGATATCCTTGGAGCCATTTTGGATCTTAAAAAGGATATCATGAGATTTGTAGTTCATTAAATCACTTAAATCAAACATCAAATTAACTTGAATTATTCTAATTTAATTAATCATTAATTAAACCCTTAAATTTATAAATTTAATAATAAATTAAATAAAAATTAAGAAAAAAAAAACTAGATTTATCTAATGAATTTTAGTAACATGAAGGACTTGGAAGAATTAGAATCAATATATTTTGAGCAACAATATATTTTATATAATTTTAAATTAAAACAAATCAAATAATTCACTGAAAATTAAAAGGATTTATAAAAACCATTAAAAAATTTTAGAGGAACATTTGGATGCCATTTTTTAACATCCTTGGAAAATTTAATGAGAATTTAAAACTATTTGAATTTTAAATAATTTTTAAAAGTAAGAAATAATTGATAAATTTGCTAAAATCTAAATTAATTCATAAATTAACTTAAAATATTATTATATGTTTCACTATTCATTAATTATTCTTAATTTAACAAATTAATCAAAATTTTATGAAATATTTTTAACCCTTTCATTGGTTCTTCCTCAAACATAGAAAAAAATCACTATTATTGCATGCCATTCTAGAGCTTGGATCAAGTCAATATTAGGTAATGGAAACATAAATCATATATTGTGATCCTTGAATCCAAGAAAAAAGTCTCTTTAATCTATTGGTCTTGACATCTAATCTCTTTGCAATACACATTTTTGTTTGATTATGTAGGGCTATTGCTAGAACTTTCCTCCCCAAGGGTGAAGATCATAAATTTGTATGAAGTGTTTAAGCTTGAGCTTTTGAGTTAATAGATATACATCTACTAATGCATTGACTCAATTGCATCCCTTTATAGTCCATCCATTTACTAAGTACCATGGTTGGCTACATGAATAAGATCATATTAGTACTCCCATAAGTCCTACTTCCATTATAGTCAAGCTAAATGTGTGACTCCTACAAAACATCTCTTGAGTAAAATCTTGGAGCATTGTGTTGGTGGATATCACTTACATAAAGTGAATCATTAAAACTTATATACTTGAAAATAACCCAATATTAATACTAAAACAATAATTAAATTCTTTTTAAGTAAAATCTTGGAGCCTAAATAACTACCCTTCACTGTGTTCTCTTTCAAACTCTGTAAACAACAGAATGAAAATATAATGAAAACACAAACAATTGAAAGAGTTTCCTCATCAAAAGAACAATTTATTAACTTCTCCATTTCTCAAAAAACATTTGCCTGCCTGATTGGTGTTACATTATATAAGCACTAATAATAGACTAACAGAATTGGTCAAGAGCTGTGAGGAAAAACTACATTATGATTATTATAGGAAAGAAGGAAATGCAACCTAAGTTTTCCTGAGAGGTTATAAAGAGGATCTGTAGATATTATCTGGAATCGACGATGGCTGCCTCCTGGAGCGGGACAAGTTGAATGAGCGAAAGCTTGGATTTTATTGCGGCGAACCGAGTTCCAGCGGCCTTCTTATTCTTCAAACCTCTAAGCACTGTCCTTACCTCGTTCGCTAGTTCGATCACATAATCATCTTTGTGTCCTGTATCCATTTCCATCATTTATTTAGGCTTCTATAAGAGAATATTGAAGTTAATTAAGATGAAAATACATAATTTACCATGCATAAAATCATGAATTATTTTACTGCATTCATTCATGTTGATTTGTGCTATATAGGGAGTGAAGTTCAGTTTAGGCATAATTTTTAATAATGTTATATTTTAACTTAACCATTTTCATGGATTTAGCCTGTGCAAAGTTGAGAGGTAGGCCTCCGGATGTTTGAAATTCAGTGAAATACTTGCTTAGTTCCTATGAGGCCAGCAGGTACAATTATTACAAGCATTGTCATATAAAGCTTCAGGAATTGCAATATCCAAGTCAGAAGAATCTTAAAATACTCAACAATCTAAACTCAATGAATTAAGAAACTTAAAAGGATAAGATGGGATGATATAACACTGTAAGAAATGAATGAATTTATTTGTTATGATATAACACTGTAAGAAATGAATGAATTTATTTGTAAGAAAATTAGAAAAGGTTGTAAAGCCAGTTTCAATGAAATTTCACCTTCGAATTTTACTATTGTTCGAACAAACACAGAATCAAAGAGCTGAGAAACAATTAAATTTTGCAAAAGCATAAATAAGAGAGGCATGCAAAACATAATTTAGAAGACTAAGAATTATGATGAAGTTCTCACCTATGTGAAACATAGCCTTCTCTAAGGAAAACAGGTACTCCCTGTTGTTCCCACAAGGACCATTTGCAGTAGCAATTGTTCTGAAAATGACGGGAGAAAAAAAAAACAGTAAGCTCAAAAGGGAAAAAAATCAATGGGCAATTACATACATAGCACAAAATTCTTATGTATTTTTACATGGCTCACACCCAAATTTTCACATTTACACTCACAACACTCAAATCTTTAATTTCAGGTAAAAAATAGCACTATTACAATCATTAAGTGAAATACACCTTGTCATGCATATGTTTGAAAACCAATGTGCTGTGTGTAAATATGAAAGTTTAGCTGTGATTAATGTCATAATAATTATGTGCTAGGTATGTAAATTTAAAATCGTAGGTAAAGACTAGATGACAAGTAAGACATATGGCTTCACCTTGCCATCTCCTCTAAAGAAGCTGGACCGAGGTAATATCTATTGACTATTTTATCCGGAGTTGAAATAAATCTGCACAGACAGCAACTACATATCAATACAAAATCAGAAAATTGGAAATTGTTAATAGTACGCTCAAATTCCTACATTAAAATTTTCAAAATAAAAATATTAAATTTACAAGGGAAAGTTAAGCTTCATACAATGTTACACCGGTCACAGCTGGCTGAAAATCATCTCCTTCCTGAATTCGACGATAAAAAGGAGCCATCAGAAGAGAACAGCAGATAAGCTATCAAATAAAGCTCTCTACGCCTTCTTTGCATTAAGTAATAAGTGAAGTTTAACGAACCTTATAGAAGTCAACCAATGCTTTCTTGTCATACTCACACTCCCTTCTCTCTAGATACTGGAATATACATAATGTAAGAGACTTTTATTAGAGCCATGCCAATATAAAATTCATTCAAAGATAAATCATGCAAATAATCGCCATAAAATGTATCGCATGTCCTACCCGCATTGCTTCTCTTTCTTTCTCAATGCCTCCATTGACACAATATGCAACACCCCACTGTCAGAAAGGCATCAACATGTTACACGAGAATTAGAAAACCAGAAATTTCTTTTTATTTCTTCATACATCAAAATTGAATAATGACACTCAATAGGGCACGATGGAGAAAAAGGAATTATGTAGCCGCCCCACTTAGTGTGATAAAGGTTTGCCGTTGTTGTTGTTGTATACATCAAAATTGAATTTTATTTACATTAATGTTATGAATAGATGGGCTTCCATGTAACTGAAGATTTTCAAAACCGAAACTAGAGAAGTATCGATCTTCTTATTTCATTTCAGATGTGCATAGTAAGAGAGAAAATAATTTAAAATTAGATTTCGTTTAACACAAAATAAAGTGAACATGAAATAAAAAAGATCAACAAGTGCTTCTAGACATGGTATGTCACAAAAAAGGAGTTCAAGTTGGCTGTTCAAGAAACCTTCATTTAATTCACATGAGTGCATTCATTTTAATTTTGGGTAGTGGAGGGGCTAGTAATTGAATAAGCTTCATTCCATTGGAAAGTAGATCTATAAAAGGAACTAATTCATTTTAAAAAATTCCGTTGCTCAATCTTCTGAGTACGAAAGAACTTAGCCAATAAAAGGCATCTCCAGACACAACATTGCATTTAGCTTACAAAAGAAGAGAGAAGCTACTACCAACCAGACTTGTTTGGGGATTTTTCGTTGCTAGATTATCAGAAACTTCAATGTATAATATAATTGAAACTAAATAAACTATATTGATACATATAGCTAGCCAGAAAAACAATAAAGGCATTATACAGAGCATTTCATGCAAATAAAATAAATACTTTCAGAAAAAAATCACAATTTTGCTTCCATAGAACATAAAATTTTGGTGGGTGGGATTTGCAGCAAAATTCTTGAAATGTGTCATAAATGAAAAGATTAGAATCTTACGCAAATTGCGCCTTTCTTAGACTCCAACGTGCAAGTTCTTGCTGGATGTTCTGGGGTACCTCTATGGTCTATGCAAGCTGGCCATCAATGGAGCGTCAATTAGTTTGTTATAACCACTGCATAGTGAGAGTGAAGATGAAATCTTAAAAGAACTAACTTACCAAGATCAAACACACGTCTGTAGTCCTTGATGAACCCTATAACTTTATCATCGAAATTGAAACCAGGATTCCAAACCAGCGATCCATACCCAAAAACCCACAAAACCATAGTTTATGTCCTTTCTGTGTAGAATAATATTAAGAGATGATAAGCAATCTTTCAAATAATTGTTACAAAGAAAGAAAAGAAAAAAAAAACATAAATCCACAAATTCCCCCTAAAAACAAAATCAAGTTCCTCAGTTTGGAAATTAAATAAGAAATTAAACAGAAAAAAAAAACAAAGAATCCACCCTCTACAAGGTGAAAATTCCAAACAGAGATGATGTTGATTACTTAAGCGGAAGAGCAATAGACGCTGCTTTTTTACCTAGCTCAAGTCCAACGTCAAGATAAACTCTTTGGCGCTAGGGAATGTTCTTCTTCTTCCCAGCGACCAATCAGAGCCCTAAAATCCCTTCAATCAGCACATAAGAAGAAGATGGAGGGCTCCGACGACACGGCGACGTCGGAGGTTTAAGGAGGAGGATCAAAGGTGAGAAGAATGTGAGAAATGAGATTGAAATTGTTTTGTGGACGATGAAAGAGGGGAGCTTGGGTTTTTATGGTCGGGAGGATCCCGGATCGGCCGGCGATGTATCCGAGACATTGCCGAAATTACCCTTTTAGCCCTCCATATTCCAATTTTTATTCAAAATCAAATCAAAATAAATAAGCTAAGCTAGGAGTTAAAATTCTAATGTATTTATACATTTCAAATCTAATTTTGAATCTACTTCGGCTCGATTTGATATAGGATCGTTAATAGCCTTATTAATGTTAGAGCAACGAAATTACTAAATTTAGCTCGAAGATCATTGATCGCTCGAAAGTTGACTTAAATTTTGGCTCAAATCAAGATCATATTGAAATAAATTAGCCCTGCAACGTTGCTAACTGCTATCATTATAATCTTTCACTACAATCTTTGTTGTCAACTAATGCTTTTAGACAGCATATTATGATTTATATGACTAGTTATTGCTATAGCTTTTTACTATGACCCACGTAACTAATTTTTGTTATTTTTTTCTTTCACTCAACATCTATGACCAACTAATGATTTTGCAACGACTCGCTATGGCCTATGTGGTTAATTACTGTTGTAGCTTACCACCACTACATAATAGCTTCTTGTTGTCATTGCAGTCTTTTACTGCCTACATTGTGGTCAATTTATGCTTTTACAGCAACTCACTATGACTTATGTGACTAATTACTATTGTAGTTTTACATTATGACATATATGATCAACTACTATTATTGTAGCTTTCTACTACGACTTATGAGACAAATTGTTGTCATTGCAGCCTCTCACTATAGTCTCTGCAACTGATTGTTATCATTGCATTTTTTGTCTATGGTCTATGTGATCAATTTGTCATTGTTGTCTTCTACTACGACCTATATGATGAAATGTTGTCATTATAGCATTCCACTACAGTTTGTGGTCAACTGATGCTTTTGGAGCTATCATCTGCGGCGACCTTTTTGGCCAACTAACACTACTATAAGTACCAAATTATCTAAGTGATCAACTACGACTTATGTAGTTAATTGTCATTGCAGCTTTCAATCACAACCTATGTGACGAACTACGACTTATATAGCTAATTGCTTTTCAAACTTTTAACTATAATATATCTAACTAACTGTTACTGTAGCTTCCAACTATAGTTTATGTGACTAACTACAACATATTTGAGAATCTGCCACTACAATTTTCAACCATGACCTATGTGGCTAAGTGTCACTTTATAGCCATCGACTCCAATCTTTATATTAAGCTACTGTGTTTATAGCAATCAATTATGACATTTGTTGCTCACTATTGCTATTACTATATTTATTGTAGCCCCAATTACGACTACTAAACATGAAGGACTATTAAATATTTGTGATTATCAACATTATAATTATATCCTCTCTAATTAAAGAGAAAAATAAATTTATGTAATTAAAATCTTATAGCCTATAGGTACTTATTTTGAGAGGTGCTTAGGGCAGCAACGTCATATTTTGAATTTTTTTTTATTGCTGGCAAGAAAATAAAAATTTCATCCAAAGCGCACATGTGAAAGTATATTGTTGTTTAATTGGCCGCGTGTAAAACACGTGTCTACATTCAATGAATGTGAAAGGTAACCGTGTTAGGTTTTATGTCGTGCCTGCGCTTGGCCAGACGGAAAACCATCCCGATTCAATGAATGTAGGACTCTCAGTCGTATGACCAAACTACCCTTGTGACCACATCCCAAGGACTAAACCTACTCCAATTATCGTTGAGAGAAATCTACACAAGTGCCCCCATAATTTCTATATATTTACATATTTAATATTTAATATTTAATTTTGATTTTTACATTACCAATACTTAAAGGTGTAAACAAATCCGTGTTGCGAGAAATATATAAATATATCAGTTGTTGTGGTACATATATAAATCAAACAAGAGAAAGATCGACGAAGCGAAAAATAGAACGAGAAAAATCCACACCAGAAAACAATAACACCACAGCGGAACACACATATTTACGTGGTTCGACAAATTACCTACGTCTACAGAGTTGCGGAGGATTTTACTACTTGAGGAATTTACACCTGTCGATCACCTCGACTTATAAGAGGAGTCTCTCTCTTCGATGCTCTCTCTTCTTCTCTCTTTGTTCATCTCTCTACACCGAGATACACCGAAGAAGATAAACTTACAAGAGAAATAAACTTAATTTATCTTTTGCCACAAGTCACCAAGAAGAAGTCGGGGAGAACAATCTTCTTCTTCTTATTCTTTTTCCTTCTACCGTAGGAACTACTGCTTGTACTTTCCTTCCTTTTATCCTTTGGAAGCTCCAAGAAAAACACCAACCGTGACTTAGAAGCCCAAGGAGTGTCATCCGAAGCCTTTTATCTCGAAATCAGGTGTTGAGCAGGAGCAAATCACATAACTGTAAGGTCGCAGTTGCGACCTTTCGCGATCGGCGTAGGCAGGAGCGAGAGTTTCGCGAATCGACGTTAGACATAGGCGGAAGGGCGGGAGAGGGAGATCGGTCTCCAACATAACAATCGGGTTGAGCTCGCACCTCTCTTAGCTTAAGCTTGAGCTTGAGTAATTTTACCAAGCTTAAATTTGAGTCTAAAAGTTCGGGCCTCATGAGTCCATTTGTTTAACATAAAAGAGAAAAGTAATAATATTAATTTAAAATAAATTTATAATAAGTGGCTAAAAAATAAACAATTAAATAATAAGAAATCATTTAATATATAATAAAAAAATATTATTTTTTAACATTTTAATTACCTTAAACATAAAGTTATCAAATTTAAGATATTTTGAATATATTTTATGTTAATAGTTTTTTAAACGAGCCGGCTCAAAAGCTAACGAGTCGAGTCAGGACTGGCTTGAGCTTGGTTTGTTAGCTTATCGAGCTCAATCACGAGCCACTTATTGAGTCGGCTCACAAGTCTGTCTGACAACAATACACGTTAATCTTTTAAAAATTAAAATAGTGATAGTTGATGCAATATAAAAATAAATTCCATTTATTTATAATTAGTTGGTACTAAAATAAAATCAACAAAGAAAATTGATTCAGATTTTAGCTTGGATTGAAATAAACAGGTCTAGCTACGAGCCAAAGTTCAATTTGTTTTTCGCACCAATTTCAAGCATTTCACGGTTCGGCTTGAAGTGGTTCGAGATTGGCTCTATCTTTTATTTATAAAAAATTATATATAATGTTAAGTAAAATCAAATATAACTGCTAAACAAGTCGATTTCGAGCTGGAATGGATCCAAATAACTCAATGTGAGTCGTATTGCTTTGATTTCGAGCTACATCAAGCTGATTTCTAGTTGGAATAGATTCAAATACTCAATTTTGAGCCAACTTGTTTCATTTTTTAGCAGGATTATGCTCGATTCAATTTCGAGCCACGCTAACTTGAAATCAAGTATATTAACCTAAGACTAGATTTCGATCATAACTCAATCTGTTCGAGCCGATTTCAAGCTTGCCTTAGCTCGGCTTGAAATCGACTCGTTAACAGCTCTAGACATCTTTTTTCGAGCAATGTGAGCACTCGATTCTGACACCTTAGGAATCTATTTACAACCAATGTACTATATATTCAAACACGAATGCGATAGCACTGTCATGAGATGTAAAAGCACATCGGATTTCACCTAAATTTATTGAATTCCAAATGAATTTTAATAACCTATAGTTTTATTAATCAATTATTTTCAATAAATCAACAAATTAAAAAAAATAATTAATTAATTACATACAAACCACTCATTTTCAATATATTTATACACATACCAATATATACCTATGAAAAGATGTATTTTACTTTTATTATTAAATAAAAATAATGATATTTTTTTATCTGATATGAAAATTTTGGATGGTATAAATGTAAAATAAATCCTATTTCATAGTATTTCATGAGCATATATCCTAATAATTCATGGCACAAAACAAATTTAGAATGTACTATCAAATATGAATTCATTCAACAGTGAAAACTAAGTAAAAAAAACCAACATTTGAGCTAAGAAAAAGAAATCATATTTCCAAATAAAATGTAAACTAAATCGAAAAAAAGTTATCACCCAAATCAAATTCAAACCGATATGAAACAAAAATAATATATTTTGGGGCAGCTTTATGCATGTTTTGCAATTAGGGCTGTCAAAACGGTTCGTTGTTCGCAAGCAACTCGTGTTCAGCTCGTTAAGAAGCTCGCGTTCGGCTCATTAATTTTTGTTCGATAAGTTAACAAGCCGAACACGAACTAAAATGTGTTCATTCGTGTTCGGCTCGAAATGCTATATATATATATCGTATTTTTAAAAAATCTAATTGACTAAAAGGCTACAAAGATTTATAATCAATTAAAATATTGATTAAGAAAATAAAATAAAAATTATTAAATTAGATTCAAATGATGTTTTAATATAAATAATAATTTTTAAATCTTGCTCAAACACTTATTGTCTTATGGCTACATGATTAATATTGTTAAAAGGACTCTTTGTTCGTGACCAGCTCATGTTCGGCTCGTTAAGCAAACGAGCCGAACACGAACACACTTTTGAGCTCGAAATATAAACGAGCCGAACACGAGCTGAGCATCGTGTTCGGCTCGTTTACACCCCTATTTGCAATGCAAACCGCCAAAATTGTTTTCTTGTTGCGTTCTAAGAATTTCTGATGTGAGAAAGCTATTTTTTTTTAACTCAAAATGATAAAATATGATGGCTGTAAGAAAATTAGTGTCTAATAATTTTCAAAAAAATACATATTTATGATTCTACATCATAACTTTCTAGAAAATAACTGTTATTTTCAACTACAACTTTATAATCATTTTATAAAATGCAACAGTCGCCCCAAACAGACCTTAAGATTCACTAACATAACTTTTAAGACAGACATGCAGGCGCAAAATTCGCTTGGTTAAGCATTACTCTTTGAAAAGTAGCAAAAACAAAATTCTGAGTTTTCAGCATACTTTGCTCATTGAGCCAAAAAAAAAAATTCAAACCCAAGTCCCACTGAACAAGGGTTTTGATGAAGCAGAATCACCAAACAACTTTATCAAGTCAGAACAGGACTCATCAGCTTCCTCCTCCTCACCCTCATTCTGTGTTTTCAGATCCAAACCCAACTCTTCATCAATATCATCAGAAGCTGAAATCAGCAGAAACTCACACCCCTCATAGTTCAGGAAATCAGGAGGGTCAGCTGCGGCGAACTGCCGCTTACCAAGGCATCCCTGGAGGCTTGCCGGAAAGGCTGCACGCCGCTTCGTTTGAAGTCCATCGAAACCACTGCGCTGGCCGGAGTGTTCCGGATTCCTTATCTGGATGATGAAGGAGCCTTCGCGTTCTATGTTGAATTCCTCCTGTGGTTCATTAGGGGTGTCTTCAGCCGGGAACTCGAGCTTGTATATGAGATGAGTGTGAGTTTGCCGGCCGAATTGATGCCTTAGAATGCGGTAGACTCCTTCCGCAAGAGCTCTCGCCGGTGCCTGCTGACGGTGGCCAATAGTGGCAGTATCATATTCTTCTGTAGTTTTATAATGAAGGCTTTTCATCAAGTCTAGTTACAAATTACAATTCTCATGTGAATGCATATCTAACACTTCAAAATTTTATTTTTTGACATTTATAACACTGAAATCTATTATATCACATCAAAAAATAATAATGTTAACTATTAAAAGTGAAATATACATTTTTCATGCATAGGTAAGATGTCATGTATGTAAAAATTAATGTATAGATGCTAGATATGTAAATACATGGCAATTGAGTGGTATGTATGCAGATCTTCCAAACTTATATAATAGCTCAACACCACATGTAGGCAAAGGTAATTAGAGAGATGGAAACAGAAAAGGAAAGCAGAATAAAAGGCAAGGTTAATAAAACAATGATGCTATAAAGCTGCATACCTTTGGCACAGCATTGATGTTATCAATAGAACGGTAGGCCAAAAGATCAGTAGATTCTTCACACTGAATCCGAGAACAAATATTTCTTTGGTTTTAGATTGTCATATGTTAGTTAATTCCAAAATGGCCTAGACTCTTTCTAACCCTTTTCTATTTTGGTTCCACTTTATGGGCTAATCCCAAATCTCACCAGGTCATGTATCATGCCACCACCATTCAACATTAGTTCAAAGATTTGATCCATGTCATCCCTAATATAGATGTTGAGGTTACACCATTGCTTCCCTACTTCAAATCCACATTATACTCATGAAAAATTTCATGAGTACTAATATTAAATGGTTACTTTATCCTTAATTGATCTACAAGTATTCTTCAATTCACATAAATACATAATGCTACATCTCCAATATCATATTTATCAGCTCAAATACTTCAACTTGTATTTCGTTTTTGCGTGATGCAACCAAATGACAAGACTCTTGCTTTCTCAATGTAGACTATGGGCGACTCCCAACTTTATGGTGTCACATTAATCATATATATACCTCGACTCTCTTCATCACGCTTATTTGCTACCTCAATTACCCCTCAATCATATTTTTATTAGAAATTTTTGCAAGTAATTAAGTGCTTTTTTTTTGTCATGCGCAGGAATCTCGAATTTGACAAATGCTAAGAACAATGTATAAATTTGGTCATCATGTTGCACTCACTAGTCTTGAAGTGCACCATCAAAGATATCCACTACCTTTATCAAATAGATCTCACTCAATCATTTTATTCTAATCTTAGTCAGGTCTAGCTTGATTATCTTAAGAATTTTATTTATGGCTATAATTTTAGATCTGTTTAAACTACTGTAACTTTTTTTAATATTAAAATAAACATCATTTCACCATAGTGGTACAAGCATTATAACAACCTTTTCCATAATGTTCCCTTCTGTTTCACCTATGCCCTACCTTACGACAAAAAAATAAATAAATAAATAAATAAAAAGATATCATGCTCTCCTCGTATTCGCAACCATTTTGATCTTCTTCACAGCTATCGTAATCATATGAGCATTGCTCCCAATCTCCCTCAAACATCATACATGAGTTTCAGCAGGGTGGCTAACAAAGCTATCTGAAGATCAAACATGATCAATGATGTATGAAAGTTTAGATATAGTTAAATCACTCTCCATATGTTTAAGAATCATTTAATCAAGTTATACAGCTACATTTTTTTGAAAATGATGGCTACTATTGAAGTACAAAGAAATGCTGTTTTCGATATATAATTAAAAAAGAGTTGAATGACACTAGAAAAAAAAAATCTCATATTTACATTAGTTCCTCCTATTAACCTATGTCAAACACATATATCAATGCTACTACTTCAAACTTGTAAATATAAATACTTGAATATTTAACATTTTGCTACAATATCATTGACAATCCTGCAAAAGCAAGAATTGAATGGAAAGTTGATTCATGAATATTGAAGAAACAAGGGCTTCATTAATCTTCTTAGATAGCAACCTGAACCTATTATCATTTCCTGAAATTTCATTTTTTTTTCCCTTTGAGGTAGACAAGAGATCAAAACTAAACCAGCCTCTTTAGTTTTTCAAAAAGTTTATAACATATGTCAGGATTCAGTTCCAAATTAAAAAAAAAAACAAAAAAAAAAGAAAGAACATATAATTATTATCAATGAACATGAAGAAACTAAGAAAGTGCTGCATAAAAAATTACCCCCTTTAAGAGCAGTCTTAATGTCTTCTGTTTTTGTAGTGACCATCTCTACAAAACCCCAATAAGGCTTACTCCTCTTACTTGGATCTGGAAGGCTTTTCCTTCCCATTACAATAAACCTCAGCAGCAGTTGCTTCTCAATGTTCACCTCCTACACATTACCACATTTAAAACAATGTACATGAGTAACAAATACTTTTATAAAATCTAAGCTTTTATTATAAATAAAATTCTGATTTTAAATTGCTCATAAGCATCTTTATCATTACAATAACTAATGATACAAACCTGAGTCCCATGGCCACCTTCAGGTTTCTCTTTTTCAGCATCCTCACCATCATTTTCTTTCTCCTCTTCTGTCCTTTTCTTGCCTTCCTTTCCAGAATCCGGAGATTGTTTCTCCTCAAATGTCCTCTCGCCGGACTCCGGCCGAAGGATTATGTACATCTTTTGCACATCATCGACGCCATGAGCTTCCTCCTTTGCAATTTTAGGTCGATAGAAGAAAAATATATCCCCTCTCTCCTACATCCAAATAATGAAAAAGTTAAAAGCATAATGCAATTAGTTACTCACATGAAGAAGTTGACAAAATTGGACAAGCCTCCAATCCAAAACAAAGAATAATTATAATTTATCAAAGGAAAAATTAAAAATAGAACCTTTTCCCACATCATATACACGTAGATTAAAGTATGGTTGTATTTAAAAACACTCAAAATGTTTTCAAAAGCATGTTAAACTGTTTTTAGTAACAAAAAAAAAACAAACAAAAAAAGATTAAAAACACACTAAACAAACATGTTCTTAAAACATAGGAAAAACAATAAAAAAAAACATAAAAAAACAAAATTTATCCCAAACAAGCCCTTTCTTTCAATGAATCAATGCCTAGTTAGTAATTCAATCTGACAATCATCAAATTAAACAGTTAAGCTCATTGCTTTATTGTGACATTTGCAGCTATATTATTTTAACATAATCTCAGTAACAACTAAACTAATCTAAGAACAAAATGTTGATTGAAAAGCTACATTTATAGATTCATTCCTAATTATTGTCTATATTCGATGCAAAATAATAAAACAAAAAACACTCAACATAACAGTTTTGCTTGAAAGAAAAAGAAACAACTTGAAATTTTGCTTAACCACTTCATTTCAAAGAAAGCAAAAACACAAATTTGATTGAATAAGCATAGCAATCCAATATACAATTTCACATACACAGTCCATAAATCTTATGTAAATGCATATCTCACAATATTACATAAAACTAATACTATTACCACTTATAAAAAAGGAAAAAATATACCTTAAGTAATTTTTTACTGATAACTGAAAGAAACAGAACTGAAGGGATTGAGAGAAAAAAGAAAAAAACAAAAAACCTGGATTTCCACTTTGGGATCAGCTCTTGTTTTCACCTCCTCTCCTTGCCCCATTGTAATCCTTCGAAGTCAATCAGAGCTAGGTTTTAAGTTCTCTGTATAGACTAAATACATAAGAAGGAGAAGGCCTCGGGAGTTTAATGGAGGGGCAGGTGTAAGCTTGCATGCCGTTGGGGTTTTGAAGTGGCGCATTAAAAGGCCGCCATGTGCCGGCTGCAAATGAACAATGCTATGCATCTGAAACTTATTATTTACAAAATCAACCAACTACCCTTTCATCTTTTTTTTTCAAGTTCTCACTCAAATATCAAAATTCATGGTTTCAAAAGATTATCTGAATTGTTTTTTTGTAAATATTAAGATTTTGGATGGTCTTTATGTATTATTTTTAGAAAAACTCATAATATTTATATTTTGATGTGAGTGGTATGCATAAGAATGTGAAAGTTTAGGAATTGAAAACAAATTAAAATTTTTGAAGTATTAGAGTGCTCAAAATTTATTTAATCTTTTACATCTAGAATAAACATATGCTTCTATTTCTTTTATTTCAAATATTTTAAGAAATTAAATAAATGTTTATAATAACATTCTTATATGTCTCATATGCATTATAAAATATAAATTATAGTTTTGCAACTCTTTCAAGTGTTTCATATATTTTCAAAAGACTTTGAAATATGTCATTTAGGTACATATATAAAGCATTTTACATATTCTTATATATTTATATATTGTATACACCAGAAATGTCGGCACGAATCTCGAAGGGAACGAACGACCGAGATAAAAGAGTTCCCCTTCGAGGTAAGCAACAACCGATGTCGAGTATAAGAAATGACGTATCTGAGCCCTTGATTGGTCCAATCTCTGGAGATGTTTCCCCCTCTCGGTACCGACGAAATCTCAAAGAGTTGTCACCTCTGAAGCCAGATCGAAGAACTCATCCACGCTAAGAAGCTTAAATAGTTTGTTGCAATCAACGCGCATACATAGCGACAGGATAAAGCACAAGCAAGAGATCCTCCAACAGATATGTTAGTTGGAGCGTAGTCCACGTAGTAGGGATAATACCTGCCATCTTCAGGGGAGGATCCCGACCCTCTGACTTGAAGAGAGGGTGTTTAAGAGAGGTATGCCCCATCGCTCCGTATACATCTAACTACTTAACTATTATCTTTAACATATGCAGATCTTCTGCCGAAGGGAAACCCCAATAATGAGGTGATCGTCGTCACAATGTTGATCAACAACAACCAAATGGATAGTATTTTTATTGACACAGGAAGTTTGGGAGGATTGAAACATCAAATAATATCATATTCAAAACATTAAACAAAACAATATGATAGTTTGGGAGATTATCGAGATTTTCCTCTTATCTGTGACATCTCTTACATTTCACTCATTTGACTTCTAAAAATAAATGCTCCTATTTGGTCTTTTCCCACTTGACTTTCCATGTCCAATCTTGAAAACCTAAAATTTGAAATCATTAAGATAAAACCTCTGATCATTATCAAGAGTTTTCTTAAGCAACTTTAGTTATTTAAAATGTAATTAACTATAAGGGTTTGCCCTTGTAGGGAACTTGGAACTTAGGTAATATAAACCTTATCTAGTTTTTATATTAGGAAAGAGAACTTATTAGTCAACAAAAATATTTGTAGACCAAACAAATGTCATAAATTCTTTAGTTTATTTAATCGAACATGTAGTTAAGTAATATGCATATTTCTCGGGATAGGTACATTGCTTGTAGTATTGTGTTCAGTTACTTAAACCATTAAAATACACAAGTTCTTTTTGTCTCATATTTTTCAAATTAAAATATATTTTTCAAAATTATATATATTTATATTAAATTATTTTTTTTTTCAAAATTAAAACAACTGACTCCAAATCCTGATTGACAAGGAGCAGAGCTCTATTTATAGTTTAAAAGAGACCACTTTGCAAATAAGGATGAAATTTGAACTGCTTAAATGACCCAGAAAGATTCTCTCGTTCGAACGATATTTAGTGAACATTTAAGTACCTTAACGATGTTATAATTGAATGATCTTGGGCTCGTTGGATTTGTCTCACCGATAAGCTCGATTTGACTATAAACTTAATAGATTTAGACTGTGTTTGAATTCCAATTATGAACTAAAAGGTTCTAAAAGTAGTTTAATGGTTTGATCTGGGCTTGGTTAGAGTTCTGTATGACTTTTAAATGGGCGTACATACATACATGTACATAAGTACATATATGTTAATGTAATGTACATATGTATGTATACATATGTACATGTGTGTGTATGTGTATAGGGGTTATATATGTATGCACAAGCAATAAGAATTTTGATTTTTTTTATTGTAATTTATATGTATTCATTCATCATAAACTTGGTCAATTGAAACAAGTCGGCCCATTTCCATATAGGTTGGAATTGATCAAATAGCTCAATTTTAGCCCCCTACTTTCAATTTTAAGTCAGACCAAACTCAATTCAATAGAGCCAAACTGGCTCAAAATCAAATATAAGCCATAAGTTAATTTCGAGCCACATTTCAAGCCATTTGAACTGATTTCAATCCAACTCAAAATCAAATTAAACATTAATATAACTCGAGCATAAATCTCTCAAATTAATTATAAATATAAAATATTCTTTTTAAAGAACATCAATAAACAGTTATTAAAACTATTTCAGTTAAATAATTTTATTTATGCTAACTCAATTAAAATCAAAGCACTTGTCTCAGCATCTTGAAGAATGCTCATTTACCTTTTCCAACAGCTTATAGCTCTAGTAAATTATACAGCGTAAGTATTTTCTAACCATTTTTCTTAGTATTTAATAATAATCTAAATTCAATTTAATATTTCATAATATATATATATATAACATAAAATGTAATATACATCATATATATACAAATTAGATAATCTTAAGGCAAAATATATAAACCTCTCAATTAGTGATAAATAACAAATTATTTATTTTATTTATACATTATTTTAATTATTTTTATTGCTATAAAAAAATAATATACGATGCAAATGAATATATATTTTGGTATAATTACATATAGAACACCCGAAACATTGATATTTACAAACTAACCATCCAAATGATTTTTTTGAACTAACGAACCAATCTATTTACGAGTGCCACGGCCAAACTATTGAGAATTTGATAAAAATGAAAAATGTAGGTTGGGGTTTTACCATAAATTTTGATATTTGAGTGAGAGTTCGAAAAATGGATGAAAGATGGTGGTTGATTTGTAAATAGCAAATTTCGGGCGGTTTTTATGTAATTGCCCCCATTTATTTTTGGCAAATGAGACCATTCTGCACCAAAAAAATAAAAATTTAAAGGGGAATTTACAAACATAACACTCAATTCTTATGTATTTGCTTATCTCATACCTAAGCTTTAATTTCGACATCTCAAGCATGTTTTCGAATGTATGAAAAGGCGGAAATGGTGTAATCGACCTTTTCATACATAGGTTAAGGTGCTTAGTACGTAAAAATAAAAAATTTAGGTGTGAGCTATACAAATACATAAAAATTGAGCGTAAACTCAGCACAATCGCCTGAAAAACGGGTGATTGCATGCGAAAGAGGAAAAATTATTCCATGCGGACAACGTATTCAGAAATAAGGGTGTAAACGAGC
>NEWO01000026.1:1089848-1103821 GCA_003013225.1 Phalaenopsis aphrodite
AACCGAACACGAACTGTCCGCGAACAACGAGATTTTTTGACAGCCCTAATCCCATATAAGTCATTGGAGCACAGAAGGCAACAACAGGTACCAAATCACGAAGGGCTACATAAACAGCCACAGGAACTACCATCCCTCCCAACCTCAAATCTTCTAATGGAAATGGGAGCCTATCCAACAGAACCGAAAGACCACCCGATAAGCCTGCTTAGCCTCAGATAGAAATTCTAAAACAATGGCCGTCAACACATCTCAGCTCCCTCTCAGATGAGAAAATAGAAGTGCTTTAAATATTTAACCAATTAACCCTTAGCATTTCATATTTACATTTATGACATTTTGATGTCATAATTTATTAAATAAGAAAATTATTTCATGATATAATTGATGTAATGTTACAAATTTGAGTGTTAAGTATGTAAATATGAAAGTTCAGTAGTTTTGATATGTAAATATAGGAGAATTGTGTGATGTGTATGCAAATGCCCTAAAATAGAAATTTAATTTAGTGGAGGAGGAGAAAAATTTAAAAATAGAAGGAAATGCAGAAATATAGATAATTCAGAGAATAGGAGGAGGAGAAATTGCAGAGAAAGGGGATCTCTGGAGGGGAGAAGGTGAGTAATGGAGAAAGGGGGTGGATTTCCATTGGTGGCTGTGGGGATCAGCAATGATAAGAGCAGCCAGAACGCATTAAAATGGGCTATCGATAACCTAATTGCGAAGGGACAAACCCTAATTTTACTGCATGTAAACACCCATGGATCAGGTAATCTTTCCATATTTCTGCTTTCAGAAAATTTGAAAAAAAAAATGATGAATTTACATGTCTTAACATTTAAATTTTGCTTTTTTACATTTATGCCACCTTAAAAATATGACCTTGTTAGGTGTCATGCATGGGGAAGGTGGCGTGAATGTAAAAAATTGAAGTTTTGGGTGTTGGATATGTAAATAGAAAGGGAATTCAGGGGTTTGTGCACTCCGCTGGCTCAAAATTTTCACATGATTTGTCAAGGGAAAGCATATATGCAATGACATCAAATTTTGGTGAAATCGAAATGATTACCAATAATTTGTTTTCCTGTAAAAATCTAAATATCAATTTATGAATGAGAAGACTGCAGGAATCCAAATAACTCACCTGGTTCTATGGGTGTTAATGATCCAAACTGGGGTCGGCTCAAAATCGGCTCGAAAAAAATTCAATCCAAAAGTTTGGCTCGTAGCTCGGCTCATTTATTTCGATCAAATTTTGATCCAAGATAAAAGTTGAATCGATTTTAGAATGATTAACGAACTTCGAGCTAAATTCGCTAGTTTCACAGCTCTAATATCATTGGGGCTGTTAAAGATCGGATTTTGAGCGAGCTGGGATCGGCTTGAAATTTTCTCGAAAAAAAATTCGAATCAATTTTTGAGTGATGAAGGATCTTCAAATTAAAGTGACAGTCCACCTGGTTTCTACGTTTTGCAGGTTCTCAGCAACATGCCCCCACCAGAGACTACAAAGGAGCCGAGGAACCTCACATGAAGGAACTCTTCCTCCCATTTCGCTGTTTCTGCACAAGAAAAGATGTCAGTCAGTAAGCTTAAATTTCTGAAAAATAGCTCATGCAGGAACAAAAATACAATACATGTAAAGATTTTACATGCATACCACACAACTCCAATGTATTTATATATATATATATATATATATATATATATATCTATATATATATAACACCTACAATTTGATATTTACATCTATAGCATTTTTGTGCCGTTAACATAAGCATGAGTGATATTTTTTATGTGATATTAAAGACAGGTGTTATATATGTTAATACATAAGAATTGTGTGGTATGTATGTAAATGCCCCTACATTTTAAATTATGTCTTGACAATAAAATATACCAAATTTCATAGATTAACTGCAAGGATGTGGTGATTGAAGATCATGATGTGGCAAAGGCAATTGTAGAGTTTGTATCCCAAGCAGCAATTGAGAAGCTTGTTGTTGGAGCTCCATCCCATCATGGATTAATGAGGTGATTAATGGTCCCTCTTTAATATTATGCATTAGAGTATCAAAATGGTCTTATGACTACTTGTCAGCGGTGCCATTTAGTCCCAGAGCCTATAAGGCCGTCAATTTAGTCGCCAGACCCTTTTAAAGGGGGTTAAGGTGCGTTGGGGCAGTTTGTGCTTATCCAGATAAATAGCTTATCTGAAAAGGCGGAGCGCTGAGTTCGGCCAGCGTTCCGCATTTAATGTAAAAAACCAACTGCATTTTCGGATAAGCTGTTCAAATGTAGTTTTCAAATGGAGAGGCGGCGTGTTCAAAACGCTGCCGCAACAGATAAGCTGCCCCAAACGGAGCCTAATTCGACACTTTTAGCCTAATTCGACACTTTTAGAAACTTTGGGACTAAAATGTCCCAATGTAAATAATCCGGGGGCTATTTTGAGAAGAAATTATTCAGAAGGTTTGATTGAGAATTCATACCTGTTAGAAGATTTAGAGGCTCAGATATCTCCACCAACATTTCCAAGGGGGCACCTGATTTCTGTACAGTTTATGTTGTCTCCAAGGGGAAGGTATTATCAGTGAGGAACTCAGTGAGGGCAGCTCCGGCGCTTTCACCGCTCCGACTTCAAATACAGAACCAGGTCAACATCAGGGCTGATCCTGTAAATCATCAACACGAACTGGAAGCAAAAGGTAAACATGAGAAAAATGGTTTTGTTTGGTTTTCTTTTGCTTTGTATCTGTGTTCGTTTAGCACAAAATAGTGCACTGAAACTTCTCTGATCATCCTCAGGAGGCACAACACCAAAAGCTCTACGCTTGCACGACGAATCAATCAAGTGAGTCTGAAATGTGTTTAAAATTTGATCATTTCAGTTTCATGAAATTTTCTGAATTCAACCAGAACTAAAATAAGGGGCATTTAAAAATATAGCACACAGATCTTATGTACTTACATTTCTCACACCTAAACTTTCATATTTACGTATATAGTACTCAAATGTTTCATATCACATCAAAATAGCACTAATATCATTTTTTAAAAGTGAAATACACCTTTTCATGCATACGTATAAAACAGCAAAGTGCTATGTAAGTATAGGTGTGAGAAATCTAAATACAAAAGAATTGGGTGCTATGTATATAAATTTCCTTTGTAATAATTATATAAAAGAAAATTTAGAGAATAGACAACAGAGATTTAATAATTCAAAAGAATAGATAAAGAAACAGTAGTGGCTAGAAAAAAGAAAAAAATATATAAGATACAGCAAGTAAAATAGGATTAGTAATTGAACTTTGCATCAGCTTGGAGACTAAAGGCATGAATTACGCCGTTAAAATCAGCTAGAAAAACTCCGGAAAGTACAGCAAAAATAGAACTCAACAGAGATTTCTGAGAATGTACGACAGAAAATAATCTGGTGAACACATTAGTAGCATAGGAGTGGCACTGCAACAGAAATTCACCATTTTTCCAGACTAAACTCAAAAATATCAATCATCAGCAGAAAAAAACTAAAAAACCAAATACAAAAATAAAGAAAAAAAACAAACAAATTTTATGGCTAAGATAAGCCATCTTTGAGCTTTGAAGTAGCTAGAGCTCTCTGCAGATCACCATTTACAAGAGGAATCCATGGAAAGTCCTACCCAGATTACTCACAAACTGAGACAGACATATCGTTTGTTAGCTCAGGGAGGCCGAGCATCGACAGAGCATTCCTACCAAAGCTCTCTAATCATTCAAAAGACCATGAGCACGGTTTCGAACAGGGACAGACGGCTGTGCGCTTCATCGAGCCATATTATCATGGAAATGAATTCTCTACCAACTCGGGGGATAACAGTACTTCATCATGGTCATCTCAAAACATGGTAAATAAACTATTACATCACCTCAGAAATTTTTTTTAAGGGTTTTTTGTGTCCATATTAATCCTTTTTTTTCCGTAAATAATGAGACATTCAAGCAAGTAAGATATCATTTGATTATAGTTCAAAAGCTATCTGACTTGCTGCAGTTTAAGACATTAGCGAATAATCAAATGATATCTTAAACTAACATAACAAGGCATCATGATGTCAACAAAGTAAACAACCAATAAATCTTCCAAGCAACAGCTTCAAAAACAATAATTGAGCATAAAAAAACCACATTTGCAGGATGATGTAGAGGCTGAAATGAAGAGACTAAGATTGGAGCTAAAGCAAACCATGGAAATGTACAATACTGCCTGCAAAGAAGCACTCATGGCAAAACAAAAAGTAAGTGTGTTCTCGAAATCTAATTTTCAGTTAGCATTCACACTCCTAACCAAACACTGATGCTAGGCGCTTGATCTCGACCGATGGAAGAAAGAAGAGGAGCACAAGCTGGAAGAAGCTCGCCTGGCCGAGGAGTCAGCCCTGGCCCTTGTAGAGAGGGAGAAGGCAAAATGTAAAGCAGCCATGGAAGCTGCACAAACGCAGCAGAAGATAGCAGAGTTAGAAGCACAGAAGAGAAGAAATGCAGAGATGCAGGCTCACAAAGAGGCAGAGGAGAGGAAGAGTGCCATAAAAACCTTTGTTCCATCATTCAGGTACCGTAGATACACAATAGAAGAGATAGAGGCGGCAACAAAACACTTCGCAGAAAGCCTTAAAATTGGTGAGGGTGGCTATGGTCCTGTATATAGATGTTATCTAGATCACACACCAGTTGCAATTAAGGTGCTAAGACCCGATGCAGCACATGGAAGAACACAGTTTCAACAAGAGGTAGACAACTTCCATGTTTTACTCTCTGCAAAATAAAGCGGCTAATATTTTTGCTCATGCTGCAAGAGATTTGCATGCATGAATAAAACAGCAGATTAATTTTAAAATAAATAAAACAAAATAACATAAGAAACAATTTTTTTCAGTAGCGAAAAGAGGTGAGATAGTCGGGTGTTTTTTTTTTAAATTGCGAAATAACCACAAGTAAAATTGTAGCCAAATCAAGATTATTCCTCTCCTCTCTTGCTCTTTTTGTTGTTCTTGAAAATTCATGATTATTGCTAGCTTGACGTTTGAGAATTAACGAATCCATCATTTCATAACGCATGCAAAACTCAAAATTCTTTGACCATGCTGCAGAAAATAATCAAAAGATAAAAAAAATCAAAATTAAGATCATTATTTCCATCAAATTTATGCACAGCTGAAATCATTAGAGATAATTTCACAAAAAGACCATTCACTGTGCTAAATCTCATAAACAGATAGAAGTACTGAGCAGCATACGACATCCACACATGGTTTTACTATTAGGTGCCTGTCCAGAGTATGGTTGCCTGGTTTATGAGTATATGGCGAATGGTAGTTTGGAAGATCGCCTTTTCAGGAGAAGAAACACTCCACCGATCCCCTGGCAACATCGATTCCGCATCGCTGCTGAGATTGCCACCGGCCTCCTTTTCCTACATCAAAACAAGCCAGAGCCACTGGTACACCGTGACTTGAAGCCAGCCAACATTCTCCTGGATCAAAACTATGTGAGCAAAATTGGTGATGTTGGGCTTGCCCGCCTGATTCCCCCTTCAGTTGCTAACAGTGTCACCCAATACCGGATGACTTCTGCTGCTGGAACTTTCCACTACATAGATCCAGAATACCAGCAGACAGGAATGTTGGGGGTCAAATCTGACATCTACTCTCTTGGTATCATGATGCTGCAGATCATCACTGCAAAGCCAGCTATGGGATTAGCTCGCTATGCTCGGGGTGCGATGGAAAACGGTACCTTCCTGGATCTATTGGATTCAGCAGTTACAGACTGGCCAGCAGATGAAACCATGAAATTTGCTGAGATAGCACTACAGTGTGCAGAGCTCCTACGGAAGGACCGGCCAGACCTTGCCACAGAGGTACTACCAGAGCTCAATAGGCTGAGATCTTTTGGAGAAGAAGATATGCAGTACCGTAGACTGAAGGTTTCCATACAGGATACCATGGGTGACCCCCACATACAGCAAAATGGATGAGAAAGCTGAAAATGAAAGCCTGGGATTCTATTAAAAGAAGATTCCAACGTGGCCTGAGAAATAGATGATGGGTATAATGAGGCCAAGCCAGAGAATTTTGCTTCATGTAACATTTTGTAAAAGTGTTTTCTTAATTCCTTTGTAAGTGTTAAGTTCTTTAATCCATGAAGTTTGCGTCTCTTACAACTTTATTCATAAGAGAAAAAAATGGGACATTTACATGTATACCATGTATTTAAATATCTAACACCTAAACTTTGCTTTTTCACATTTATACTACCCAAATCTTTCATATCACATCTAAAATACACTATTTTAACTTTTAAAAGAGTGAAATACAATTTTTCATGCATATGTGAGGTAGTATGTATGTATATATGCACACGCGCGCGTGCACACACACACATACATCCATACATACACATGCATGCATGCATGAATGCATGGATGCGTGGATGCATACATACATACATAGATATACATATACATATACATATGTATACATATGTAGATATACATATACATATATACATATGTATACATATGTAGATATACATATACATATATATGTATGTATATATATATATATATATATATACATATATATGTATGTATATATATATATATATATATACATATATATATATGTTTAGATGTTAGATATGTAAATACATAAGAATGAAGTGGAGGTATGTATGTGAATTCTTCAAAAGAATATGTCCCGAGAATTAAAAATAGATAGCATTTGAATATAAATGCTTCCCACAAATAGTATACCATAAATCAATAAAGAAGTTAATAAAAGAAAACAATTGCATCTCAATCATTGTTGTATCACAACAATGTTTCGTTGATGATGTATTATAAACTTTCATTCAATTGGTATGAATTTTTAATCTCAAGGTGCAAAAGAAAAAAATGAACTGATTGATTCAAAGACAGTTTCCAGGAAACAAAGTGGATCGGAGCACATCAGCCCTTCCTTGCATTAACTAATAGGTTAAATGCAATGGATGGGCCACTCCTTTGGCAAGAAAGAAAACATAAAAAGGCTACATCTTTGCTTGAATATGACAGTAAAAACTGACAGGCGTATAGGAAAGAGAATATAGTAATAAAAGGGAGCACAATAAAAGAGAATATTCTGAGTAACTAAGATATAATATTATAATAATTATTACAATTTTCTACTATTAAACTTTAAAACGTGATAGAATATGTAGAAAAATAGAGTAGAAAAGAAGTGGAAAAAAAACTACTTCGAATTTTTATTGCTTAAAATTTATACAAAGTAAGAGGGGTTATATAGACATGTGTATGGATCTTTCAAAAAGAAAAATATAAATAAAGCAAACTACTCAATGCATAAACTAGGAAGGTATTTATCACACTATTGGGCTGGTGGCCATAGAGATCCATGGGAAGCATCCAAGGGCTCCAAAGAGATTGAATCCAAGGGCTAAGAGTCTTAACCAATGTGCACTATTAACTTGACCTTCAATTGGATAAAAATCCAATATGTAGGGCCCACATTAAGGGCCAAATCATATGAGTGAAGGGGCAGACAGTAGCAACAAGTCCCACTGCTGTCAACACTCCCCCTCAAACTAAGGGTCTGTTTGGGACAGCTGCAGCTTATTGAATAATCTGTTGATAAGCTGATTAAAAATAATCTGTTGATAAGCTAGGTGTGGTAGCTATTACAGATTTTAATTTTTTAGAAAAAGCCAGATCGCAGCCAGAAAGCTTCCACCGCACCCAGACAAGTGCGATGTGAAAACGCTGTTTTCAACGTTTTGAAAATGCATAAGCTGTCAAAACGCAGTTTACCCAAACAGGTCAGATGTGTTTTCAAAACGCAACAACATCAAATAAGCTGCTCCAAACAGACCCTAAATGGTGTAGGTTTATCATTTCAAAATTGCTTTAATACAATATTACAAACTCATATGATAAATATGGCAATTAGTTGATTTCATGTTAGAACGAATGGAATGCAGATCAATCAATTTTTTAATTTCTACTTTATAAACTACCTATCAATTTCTACATGCTTCTACAATTAAGTCATACAGGATTATGTGCAATGTTAAAGAAGATTTATTGTCATAGTATAACTTCATCAATTTTGTCTACTTGACTTTCAAGTCATCTAGTATAATCTTTGATCTATAGAAGCTTCCCAAACTTCAACGACAATTGCACTAAATTCAGATTTATCATTAAATTTTTATACAAAAAGTTATTTATTGCTCTTCCAAGCTACGATATTTCCTCTGAATAACATACAATATCATGAAGTAGATTGTCTATCAGCACATAGTACAACATAGTTTGCATTAGTATATCTTTCAATTTGCCATCTTGTTTTTACATAGAATTCCTTTTCAGAAAGTTAAATTAATGTGTCTCAGAACTGAAGGCAACTTAAAAAGAAGATTCCTTAGATTTGTGCATGACAAAAAAAAAAAAAAAGACTTGCCGCAGATTTAATGTCAAATTGGGTGTGAAATAAATAGACTAATTTTTGAACAAACCATTGACATTGTGTCTACTTCGATTCCTTCTTTGCTAATACCTACTTATGATTTGATATGAGACTTCACATATTTTTCACTGTCACTTTTATTTTTGTTAGTAGATCTATGTGATATTGCCAGAAGAGAAATATTATTGATCAGATTAAGTAATTTTTATGTCCAAGAAGTATTTGAATTGCCTAGCTCATTAACTTCGAGAAATTTTTTCATAAAAACCTTCACTTGATTCTCATCACCTATAAGAATTATATCAAGGTATATAATAAAGATTGAGATTTTTTTCATCAAGAATAAATATGATGTGTATGGCCTCATTAACTTTATCTATAAACAAATCCCATCATAATTTTTAGGAATTTGCTAACTCAAGCTCTTTGGAATTATTTTAGTCCATATTATGCTTTTTATAATTAATATAAAGCCTTCTATAGTTTGCACACATCGTTTTATGTGCAAGTATTATCGAATTTTAATGGTTGATTCATATAGGTCTCTTCTTCAACATTCTATACAACAACAACAACAACAACAACAACAACAAAGCTTTAATCCCACTACGTGGGGTCAGCTACATGAATCCTTTTTCTCCATTGCGTCATATTCTCATTTAGTTCTAATAAATTAAGATCATTTTTAATACAATAAGCCCAAGTCTTCCTAGGTCTACCTCTGCCTTTCTTAACACAAGTCGAATCTAAAACATCTACTCTCCTAATCGGATCATCTAATGGTCGACGTTTAATATGACCAAACCATCTAAGACGACTTTCTCTAATTTTGTCTTTCACAGGAGCTACACCAACCCTATCACGAATATATTCATTCCGCATTTTGTCTCTAAGTGTAAANATTTTCGGGAAAGGCCATCTGCAGCTGAATTCTCCTTGCCTTTTTTGTAGTGAATTTGAAAATCAAATCCCAAGAGCTTCACCAACCATCTTTGTAGAGCAGTTGTAGTAATGGTTTGACCCAACAAAAATTGCAAGCTTTTTTGGTCTGTCCGGACAATAAATTTGGCTCCTAAAAGATATGGACGCCATTTTTGGACGGCCTTAACCCAGGCTAACATTTCCTTCTCGTACGTGGATAATGCTAGATTTTTGCCCTATAGAGCATGGCTAAAAAAAGGCGATTGTTCGGTCTCCTTGCATGAGCACTACACCCAAACCCATGCCGGAAGCATCACACTCCACAATAAATGGTTGAGAAAAATTCGGTAGAGCCAGTACAGGTCCGGATGTCATTGCCAATTTTAAATCTTCAAATGCTTGCTCAGCGGCGAAACTCCATTTAAAAGAATCTTTTTTGAGCATTTTTGTCAAGGGTGAGCGATTATCCCGTAGTGGTAAATGAATTTCCGGTAGTAACCGGTGAGGCCCAAAAAACCTCGCAACCCCTTCAAGCTAGTTGGTTTAGGCCATGTCATCTTGGAGGAAATTTTCTCGGGGTCCATGGTTGCTCCGTCATGAGAAATCACATGACCCAAGTAGCCTACTTCTTCCTGTCCAAAATTGACATTTTTCACGCTTGACAAAAAACTTGTTAGTTTGCAAAACATGTAGCACACACCCAACATGTAGTAAATGATCCTCCCAAGATTTGTTAAAAATAAGAATATCGTCAAAAAATACCAAAACGAATCTACGAAGAAAGTCCTTGAATACCTAATTCATGTCGCTTTGGAAGGTTGTCGGTGCATTAGTGAGGCCAAAGGGAATCACTTAAAATTCGTAGCTGCCTTGGTGCGTGCGAAAAGCTGTTTTCTTAACATCTCTCGGGTACATACGGATTTGATGATACCCAAACCTCAAATCAAGTTTTGTAAAAAATTATGCACCATGCAATTCACCCAATAATTCATCGATAACGGGTATTGGATATTTATCCTTGATGGTGATGTTGTTGAGTGCCCGGTAATCCACACAAAGCCTCCAATAAGCCATCTTGTTTTTTAAACAATAGCACGGGAGAGGAGTATGGACTCGTGCTAGGCCTTACCACACCGGATGACAATAGCCCCTTGATCATTTTTTCAATCTCATTTTTCTGGTAATGGGGATACCGATAAGGCTTGACTGAGATTGGATTAGCAACATTTTCCAACGGAATTTTTTGGTCTTGAGATCGTTGAGGTGGCAAGCCTTTAATCTCTTGAAATACAGTCGAATGTTGATTCAAAATAGCCATTAAATCTGGATTTAAATTGGTTGTTGCAACTCCTTGCTTTTCTCCCAAATTTAAGGAATTGAATTGTAATGAAAAAGCTCTTTTTCCTTTCCGCAACTGCTCCTCTAGATCATAATCAACCATGATTTTATTGCTTAGCCCTCTGGTCCCACGTAACTCTATTGTTTTCCCCTCCCACCAAAATCACATCCATAGATCATTGAATTCCCAAATAATTGGACTCAATTTTTAAGCCATTGAGTTCCGAAACCAACATCACATCCTTCCACTAGTAAAAGGTAAACATCTACGTGAAATTGACCTTTTGCACTAAAATAGAGAGTTTTTCACACAATCCTTCACTTTTCATCTTATTTCCATCCGCCACTTGAACCGCGATTTCTCCTTTCTTTGTAGGATAAATTCTCATTTTGGTAGTTAACTTTGAATTCAAAAAGTTATGAGTGCTACCGGAATCCACCAATATAGTAACCCCAAAATCTCCAATTTTTCTAAAAAAACGCATGATCTGAGATGACAGTGTACTTACTAAAAACAATTTTTCTAAAAAAACACTAAAATAGGGAGTCTTTCATACGATCTGACAATGTACTTACTAAGTTAACTGCTTAAGCTTGAAGTATATACTAATACATACTTGCAATCAAATTAATCAATCCTATAAGTGTGATGCCACATAACTGAACTATGTTGCACAATAAATGATTAAGCTAGTGAATAGAGCTATAAAACTCAAGAGTTATGATTAATTCAACAAAATTATCTAACACAATTAATATGCCAAGCACCTAAGTTACCAAACAAAATAAGCAGTGGTGAACACAAATATCTAATGCAAAATGTGAAAGGAATACCCTTTTTCGATGCGATTGACATACGCTCATATAAATTTGTCTATCACATTTCTATAGCTTATCTCCCCATTTTTGCACCTTAGTGTCCATTAAGTTTCCACATTTAATTGTTAAAATATAAACTTCCATGTGTTTGTAAGGACTTGAGTTAGGAGAATTTGAATTAAGTTTAAATGTGGTCATGCACACCCAATTCCATGAGCCAAGTCTTCCTTGATATTCGTAGAAAGGCTTTAAACTTCCTCAAATAGTTCCATTTGTAAATGATTGTTAAATATGATTTTTGGTTCGGTAATGAAATCTCATTCTAAGGACAGTTCTTGGCTCAGTAATGAAATCTCATTCAAAGAAGCTCAGCCTTCTTTTAATAGTTTTAAAAGACTCGCTTGAAATAAAAACTGCTGCCGCTTCCCATTTTCAAAGATGACCATCAGACAAGATAATTAAGAACAAAGTTTTGAAATAAAAACGAAAACGATTAAACAATGAACGAGAATAAGTCACTACAATGAGTTTGCAACTATCATTATTGCCGAGTATAAAACTATAAAGGAAGAGGGATCTATAAATCTACTCATTGTTTGTATATCCAAAAACAGATTATGCACCAAGGGATAGTCTAATGAAATAAAGTAAGAGAAAGAAGAAACTAAACCTTCAAATAATGTCAAAGACTTGGAGAAACACCAAGTTGAAAGAGAAACCTGTAAATGCATCATCAATTCAAATAAGAAAGTTTTTGAAACACAGACACTTGCACTCAAAAACCCCTTAAAAACCATTAAACCCTTCAATAATTCCAAAATAGTTGGTTAGACCTATATTGTTTTCTCAGATAAATTGCAATAAGTTTAGAGTATGTCCATTTTCTTTGACTTCTGGCCTCCAAAAGAGACTCTGAGCTTGAATGAAAATCTCCTTTCCCAAAGGCCTCAAAAACTAATGGATCAGTCAAAATCACTGGAGAATTATCCACATTCATTTTATCTAAAACAAATGATAAGTTCCTCCCAAGCCTTCTACCCAAGTAAGCGTCCACAACACAACCATATGTCACAAGATCAGGGACTACACCTTTGAATGCCATATGCTCAACACTCAAATGGAGATCCCAAAACAAGCCCATTCTAGAAAATGCTAGTGCCCTTATGTTGAATGTCGTGATATCGGGGGAGAATCCAGCCTCAATCATGGCCAAAAATTCTCTTTGGAGGCTTTTCATTTTGAAATTGGCAGCAAAAGAGAGCAACAGCAGGTTCCAGAGAAGGTTCCCAGTGTTCCTCCTGCGAAGACCAACATCCTTTAAAAATTCACCCAGGTCATAGAACTTCATGTGACTTATGTATGCCAAAGCCATTGCTTTAATTGCTTCTTTCTCTATAAGAATTCTAGATTTCTTCAAACTTTCATAAGCAGCTTCCATTTCTAGAAGGGTACCATACATGCTATAGTACTTAAGAAAGTTATTCCCAGTGACAGAATCTACCTTAAAACCTCTAGAAACCATGTTCTTAACAACAGACTCCATCTTCTCCAACTGTCCAGCACTCCCAAAGCAAGTCACAGCTGCAGAATAAAGCTGAGAAGCAAAACTTAAATCTTTAGAGGCAGCTTCATCTAGAATCTGCATAAAATCCTCGAACCGTCTGGTTCTCAGGTAGGTGTCCACTAAGCATGAAACAACCCTGATGCTTGGCACAATTGAGCTATTTATTATCTCACCCCACAATGCCTCAGCTTCATCTATAAGTCCGCTCTCCAAGTAACAAAGCAAGAGAGCTGACAAGGTAGCAACTTCAGGTTGGATGCCCTGAGTTTTCATTTCATAGAGTACCTTCTGAGCAAAATCTGGTATTATGTAACATCTACATGAACCGATAATGGCAGAAATCTCAGCTTCCTCAAGCTTTCTATCTCTTAAATCCCATTGCTGCATTACTTGTGCCTGTATTCATCGGGATGGAAAAACGTTACCTTGGTTATCTAATGAATTCTCGTCCGTCAGTTATTATACACAAAATCAATATTACTGGAAGCTCACGTACTCGAACGAACAACAAAAACTGCAATTCCAAACTACGTATTCTAAATATTGTTTAAATCCTACTGTCAAAAGTCCATCCATGGCCGGCAAGTGAGGGAATCAATCACAAAAAGAATAGCGCACCTGCTGGCACAAGCTGCTTGGCCTCGAGTAAACCCTAGCACGCGGAGAAGAAGATAACGACCGAAAGAGTGGACATACAGCCGGGGTTAGAGCTATTTCCATTTGAGCTTGCCGCAGATCGACTGAAAACAAGAATGGATAACCTAGCAGAGCCTTTTGCCCAAACTTGTTACCGCCATTATCGAGCACAAAGACTCATTGGC
>NEWO01000026.1:1111127-1125906 GCA_003013225.1 Phalaenopsis aphrodite
ATACCTAAACCCAACCACAACTCAAAGTGATGTGTTGAGGATGTTTGTGAGGTCAAGCAATTGTCTCCAGCTAACTCAATTGAGGCCTCACCTTTTGGGCAAAGGTACTACCCGAAATCCCAAAAGTTTACCTCGGTTTGGACCTTTATGAAAGAAATGTGTATTTCATATGTATTTAACCATATATATAGGTTCATATCACTTATATAGTGTAGAAACAAACCACACTTTATTTTATTAAGTATAGAGTGAGATCTTAGGGTCAGAAGTTGGACGGCTATCAAGTACGAGCGATCAAGGACGATGAACTGATGTTGTTCGTTTATGCGTGTATCGAACAAGCGGCCGAGAAGAAGTCAGACAAAAATGTGGTACATGAAACAATGGGGCGAGTCAGTGCTTGTGCGGAGAGGCCAGCCAACCAAAGCGCGCCACATGGGAGTTTGGAGCTGCCGAGGATGACGAGGTGCCGAGTCAAATAAGTAGAGAAGTAGGGTATTTTCTAATTAAAATTAATTCAAAAAATTTTAAAATACATATCTTGGTGCAGAAAAATTCTGAAAATAAAATGAAAATGCCCCTGTGCTCACTGAATAAAGAAGAATAATGTGGACTAAAAAAATATTTGCCTTATATTTATTTCAAATTAATTAAATGCATTAAACTTATTTAAAACATAATTAATTAAATATTAAACAAAATAATGTGAAATTTGGAGGGTTTACTCTTCATGTGCTCAGGAAGGTTCTCTGATTTTTTCAAAGTCAAAGAACACCCTTATGATGAAAAGCCGTAATTTTCTAGGATTATTATTATTATTTTAATAAAATAATTATGAAAAAATAAAATAAAGTTTTGAAAAAATATAAAATCAAGTTAAGTAGGTTTACTATGGTTGGGCGACTTTAGGAAAAATAAAAATCAAATTAAAAAAAAATTAATATGGATTTTTCTATTCAATAAACAATATTAAAAATCATAAAAATACAAAAATAATTGAAAAAACACCAAATCATCCCAAAATGAAGGAAGTGGTCTTGTAAGATCTCTGTAAGAATTTGAAAGTTAGAAAAAATATTTTAAATGCAAAAAGGTATTTTCTAAGAAAATAAGGATTTTTGCTTAAAATAATTATATAAAATAAAATAAAAATAAAAAAAAATATGAAAATTAATTTGAATTATTCCTTATGACTAGGGGAACCTATAAAAATAAAATTGAAGTCAAAATAAAAAGTTCATTTTTCAGCTATTTTTCAATTTAGAATTAATTAAAAATAATTAAAAATCAAAAAATATAAATATACTTCAAAATATCACAAATTATTCACTAACCATAGAAAAAAACTTAAAAGTATTTTTTATGAATTTTTAAAAACTTAAATATGTATTTTTAGTATTTAAATGTATTTCTCCTTATTTTTGAATAAAATAACTATAAATATAAAAATAAAAATCATAAAAAAAAACTTCTCTAGATTCTTTAAAGTTAGAGAGACTTATGAAAATATAAAAATGAATTTTTGAAAATAAAATGTATTTTCTATTTATTTATTCCTTAAAATTAATTAAAAATTTATTAAAATTAAAATATTATTCAAAAAATCATGAAAATTGTTCCCTTTGACTTTTTGAACATTCTAATTTTTTTAAGGGCAGAATAGATGTATTGGTTAACTAAATTAATTAGCTTTAAAATTTCATATTTTTTGGACTAAAATAATTATTAAAAAATAAATAAATATTAGAAAAAATATAATTTTTTGCCTGATGTGTAAATTAACCCATGCGTAGGGTAGCAACAAAGTTTCAAAGTTTTTGGAGTTAAATTGAAAGAATTATGATGTAAAATGGTAATTATAGAATTTTGAACTACAAATTAAGATTTAGGTCAAATTAGAGGGTAAATGGGTAATGATTATGCTTATTAACTCTCTTAAGTGATTGAAACACAAAGGATTAAAGGGTAGGAACCAATTCTCTTTATTTTCTACAAATAATAAAATTATAATTAATCAAATTTTTATGGGTTGGAAAAAAAATTAAGTCGTGGATGATCCTAATGTGAGGGGCTTGGGTTAGGAAGATAATAACTCACTAATTTGGAGCCCCAAATCAATGGTTAAATGATAATACAATCTTTAATAAGAATTAAGTTNACTCAATCCACCCTTTGGTCTAGATTATACCTAAACCCAACCACAACTCAAAGTGATGTGTTGAGGATGTTTGTGAGGTCAAGCAATTGTCTCCAACCAACTCAATTGATGCCTCACCTTTTGGGCAAAGGTATAACCTGATATCCCAAAAGTTTACCTCGGTTTGGACCTTTATGAAAGAAATGTGTATTTCATATGTATTTAACCGTATATATAGGTTCGTATCACTTATATAGTGTATGAACAAACCACACTTTATTTTATTAAGTATAGAGTGAGATCTTAGGGTTAGAAGTTGGACGGTTATCAAGTGTGAGCGATCAAGGACAATGAACTGATGTTGTTCTTTTCTGCGTGTATCGAACAAGCGGCCGCGAAGAAGTCAGACGGAAATGTGGTACATGAAACAACGGGGCAAGTCAGTGCTTGTGCGGAGAGGCCAGCCAACCAAAGCGCGCCACATGGAAGTTTGGAGTTGCCGAGGATGACGGGGTGTCGAGTCAAATAAGTAGAGAAGTTGGGTATTTTTTTAATTAAAATCAATTCAAAAATTTTAAAAATACATATCTTGTTGCAGAAAAATTCTGAAAATAAAATGAAAATGCCCCTGTGCTCACTGAATAAACAAGAATAATGTGGACTAAAAAAAATATTTGTCTTATATTTATTTTAAATTAATTAAATGCATTAAACTTATTTAAAACATAATTAGTTAAAGATTAATCAAAATAATGTGAAATTTGGAGGGTTTACTCTTCATGTGCTCAGGAAGGTTCTCTGATTTTTCCAAAGTCAAAGAACACCCTTATGATGAAAAGCCGTAATTTTCTAGGACTATTATTATTATTTTAATTAAATAATTATGAAAAAAATAAAATAAAGTTCTGAAAAAATATAAAATCAAGTTAAGTAGGTTTACTATGGTTAGGCGACTTTAGGAAAAATAAAAATAAAATTAAAAAAAAAGTTAATATGGATTTTTCTATTCAATAAAAAATATTAAAAATCAGAAAAATACAAAATAATTGAAAAAACACCAACTTATCCCAAATTGAAGAAAGTGGTCTTGTAAGATCTGTGTAAGAATTTGAAAGTTAGAAAAAATATTTTTAATGCAAAAAGGTATTTTCTAAGAAAATAAAGATTTTTGCTTAAAATAATTATATAAAATAAAATAAAAAAAAATTATGAAAATTAATTTGAATTATTCCTTATGACTAGGGGAACCTATAAAAAATAAAATGGAAGTCAAAATAAAAAGTTCATTTTTCAGCTATTTTTCAATTTAGAATTAATTAAAAATAATTAAAAAACAAAAAAAAAATATAAATATACTTCAAAATATCACAAATTATTCACTAACCATAGAAAAAAAAACTTAAAAGTATTTTTATGAGTTTTTAAAGACTTAAATATGTACTTTTAGTATTTAAATGTATTTCTCCTTATTTTTTAATAAAATAACTATAAATATAAAAATAAAAATCATAAAAAAACTTCTCTAGATTCTTTGAAGTTAGAGAGACTTATAAAAATATAAAAAATGAATTTTTGAAAATAAAATGTATTTTCTATTTTTTTATTCCTTAAAATTAAGTAAAATTTTATTAAAATTAAAATATAATTAAAAAAATTATGAAAATTGTTCCTAAAGGTCCTTTGCCTTTTTGAACATTCTAATTTTTTAAGGGCAGAAAAGATGTATTGGTTAACTAAATTAATTAGCTTTAAAAATTCCTATTTTTTGGACTAAAATAATTATTAATAAATAAATAAATATTAGAAAAAATATAAATTTTTGTCTGATGTGTAAATTAACCCATGCGTAGGGTAGCAACAAAGTTTCAAAGTCTTTGGAGTTAAATTGAAGGAATTATGATGTAAAGAACCCAAGGGGTAAAAAGGTAATTATAGAAATTTGAACTACAAATTAAGATTATGCTTATTAACTCTCTTAAGTGATTTAAACACAAAGGATTAAAGGGTAGGAACCAATTCTCTTCATTTTCTAGAAATAATAAAATTATAATTAATCAAATTTTTATTGGAAAAAAAATTAAGTCGTGGATGATCATATTGTGAGGGGCTTGGGTTAGGAAGATAATAACTCACTAATTTGGAGCCCCAAATCAATGGTTAAATGATAATACAATCTTTAATAAGAATTAAGTTCATTTCATTTAACATTTTTAAAATTACAAATTTACCCTTAGAGACTTAAGTGTTTGGTAGTGAACTAGGGTTAATCTAAAATAATTTAAATAGGTTTAGAAAAGAAACACAACAACTACGACACCTTTAAAATACTATAAGCTCAAGTTCAATTAAAAAGGGTACAAAATTCCTTAATGATTAAGTTTACGCTTAAGGGTACCTATTTATAATCATTGAATATAACATCAAATGAATGACTAGTGGCCCTAATCATGGGTTAATTAAAACACTAAAGTTCACTGAGCACATGTTAAAACATCATAACTAAATCTTAAATTAATCTGGGATTGAATAATTTAACGAGGTAATTAGATCAAATGAACTGGAAATAATCCAAAAGATTTCAAAGCTGTTTAGGGTTATGCCTAGAATATCTTTGCAAGATTTTGGATATTACCAAGAGCATTTGACTCTGTTGAAGAAAATCATCATCTAAATTCATTGGGACCCACCAAGATATGATTTCGAACTCATTAATTCACAATTCCAATTAATTACTCTAGGGAATTTATATTATCTCTTGTTTACCTCAGCATTATAGTTAATGAAAGAATGAGCAAGTGATGAAAAAAAAGAAGAATAAACATCGATAACCCCTTACACATTGATGTGGCTGATTATATTAAGGATCTTATCTTCTCCATCATCTATATAGATTGGTGAAAATCAATAAATATACCTCCCTCTCACTTTTCTTCATATTAAAACTATGAGAGTTATTGAAAAATAATAAAAAAAAAATTTATAGAGGAAAGATTTTGGAAACCAATTACAACTTCAATAAAAATGTTACACAACCTCTATGAAATATTTACATTTCTCTTTGTGTCTCATAGTCTCAATAAAATAGGGATAAAAATACATTTTTTAGCTAAAAGGAAAATCTTATGTCTAATTACTCATAAAAGCTTGATTATCAAAAGGACACTTGCTTTCAGTAACTCTTCAAACTCTCCTCATCTAGATATAGTGCTTAGTAATAATAAATTATTGGTGTTGGCAAATAGAATTGTAGTCATGTACTTTTTACCTTATAGTGGATTGGAACCAATACAATTGATGCATTCCCCATCATAGACTACTTTGTAGTTGTTGGTTGCTATATATTATTTTTATAGTGAATTATAAAATTTTATTTTATGAAATATTTATGCATGCAATTAAAAATTAAGAGTCTTATTTAATTTGAACCTTTTCACTTAAAAAAAATTGAACCTACCTTTTTTTTTTCAAGAAGGCAAAATGTATCTCCCCCACCCTCATTTGTTTCACAAAATGAATTTTATAACATCAAAGACTCAATGTGTTCAAATAGGTATATTCTTTGGGTAACCCTACTACACATTCATCAAAGATAATATCATTGGCAAATTTTCTAAGACTCTATATGCTTTTAGCCTTATTATCTTCACCAAAATAATGAGAACAAGAATGAATTCTTTTAGAATGAAATCCAAAATATGGGTATACTTTGTAACACCTCTCAGGTTCCTAAACATAACTTTATGCACTATTTTCCCTTATAATATAGTACATTTCTCTTCATTTACCACTATCTCTCAATTTTTTCAAGTTAATTTATAACTATAATCTTGTGAATCTAAACATTTAAGGTGGATGATTTTCTTGGGAAAATAAGAGAAATTCCTCCAANTGGACTAACTTCTTTACCCGCATTCGTCCGTAATGTGAGAACCCTTGCTTATTTAATACTACACTCGGGCGCCGGTGTAGCGGCCCTTGCACATTTTCACTGTATTCAGGCTATACAGCGCGTCGCTTCCAGGGGACGCCCTAACACTTACACAACGATCAAAAGGATTCATGTCATGATTTTTTTCGACAAGTTTTACGCTGGCTGTCGCTACCTCACAATGATCAAAATGAGGCGTTAACGCAAAACTCCACTTTTCTTCAACATTCCATGTAAGAAAATATTCTTCACATCCTATTGTTGCCCGGACCATCTAAGATTAGCCACAATAGAAATTAGAATATAGATTGTATTCATTTTTGCAAAATGAGCAAAACATCCCTGATAATAAAATCTATAGGATTGAGTATATCTGTACTATTCCAGACTCTCATATGGTTTATACTTTATAAAAAAAAAATTAATAGCATCCCATACTTTTTTTCCTATTCTGTAGGTTCAAACCCCTCAAGTGTAATTTTTATTCAGAATTTATAATCAGTCCCCTTCTAATTCTTTATCTTTAATCATAATGGTGGCCTAACCAAATTATAAATCAATTTAACAATATAGATAAAATAAATCGATAGGCAAAAATATTAATTGAAAATTTTCGTAAAATTCTAAATTTTCTTTTATTGGCATGATTTTTTTCTTAAATTTTATATTAAAATTTTAAAGCAGTAAAATGGTGGAAAATGAATGGTGCATCAACTCCAACTCTGCAAAAATTTACTGCGATTTTAGGTTTGACCTACAACATTGATTGATGGAGAGGAGAGAAACTAGAGCCTCTTCAAATAAGTTAGTAATTTATTAATTCAAAATATAGAAAGTAATTGACATGATTTGTAAAATTTATTTTGATTTCTTCTCTACAAATGGACTGTAAGAAGAAAAATTGGTTGAATTAAAAAGCATAAAAATGACTTACTGATTATTAAGTATAATCAAACTTTATAAAAAGCAGTTTCAATTTTGAAAATGTTATTGATCCAACCAGTTTGGATTATAATGATGAAAGCTAAGAGTGGATAATATGAGAAATGAAGAACAGCAATAAGCGCTGTTTTGGTAATGAAAATCTAACTTAGATTGTATTGATGGAAGTTAAGAATGTATATATAAGAAGTGAAGAATAGTGATTGAGAATGTTTTGGTGATCAAAATCTAACTTAGAGACGAATTGAATTTTGTAGTCTCACGTACACTTTTTCTTCTTTTTCGAACTGTTGGTCACGTCAATGCTCTCCAACGAACTCTAGTCATAATTTCCTCACCATAGACATTGATGACTTTTCTAGCAAACTTTCGTCATGATTTCCCCTTCATCTCACTATAGATGCCTTCCTTCCTCAATGTATTAATCAATGACCTTCAGTTGTGACTTCCTCTATCAATGCCTCTCCAATGAGCCTAGTTGACTTCCTCGTTTTTATCATTGAGGTTTTTGAAATTATAAATTTAATTTAAAAGAACGTGTAGGATTAAGAATAGTTGGGTTTGAAGATAATGTAAAATTGTCTGGTTGTTACAGATGATCTAAATAATGAATGTATAAAAATGTCAGACAGTCTTAAAGATTGTCCTTAAAGATGTACCTCCATAATTGGAAGACGAAATCAAATCTACAATTGATGAGCTGAAAGAAATCAATTTGGGTACAGAAAAGGAACCCAAAACAACATTCTTAAGTTTGTTATACGAACTTAGTTTGAGCTTAGCACAAGAGTTCAACTGAAGCTTAAGCTCAAGCTCATCATGAGATAGATGACCCAAGCTTGCGTTGGTGATAACTTAAGCTGGACTTGACTTGTGTCGTCTTACCTTAAGTGTACAATTTATGAACACAAGAGTTAACATATAGGAATCCATCGTTATGGTATAGCTTAAATTGAGGGTATTAATAGAGTCATATTAAATTAATTGAGTAGATTTGCCAATCTAGTTATAGATGATAAACACATCTCGCTAAGATGGAATAGATTTTATCCATATAAGTTTAGATATTGTGGAAGATAATTCATATTTTTTGAGATTTATTTGAGTTCCCAATTGTTTGATTTATTTCGTATTTATTTATCTGTAAAAAAATACTTTAACTAATTTATATCAGTAATCATATGCTTGATTTGTTATTATCAATTTATTGCATGAGTGTTAGCAAATTTATATGAACCCAAATTTCTTATTATATTTCACAAATTCAATAAATTAGCTTAATTATTCATATTGTATCAAAATAAGCTTAGTGGTAATTCTTGATACACCTTAATTAAATGTTTTTAATGTTGCCAAATTTACTTAAATTATATGTTCCATAACTTCCATTCAATTTGCCTAAGCATGTATTATAGTTAATTATATATTAATTATGTGTTAATTATAAAAGTATGCAATCCTTAGTTAATCAAAGCAAAATTTAGATTCCATGGTATTCATTAGATTATTTACAAACAAAACAACAAAAAATATGTTATACATTAAATTTAAATCCATTAGATTACAAGTAAAATAAAAAAAATTTCCTGCTTTTGTGCCTAGCCCGAAGTTCTACAGGTATTTTCATTGTGGTGGAGTTGTTCAGTCCTCTTGGGCTACCCTAGTTATCACATTACAATATACTTACTTTTCTGATGTTTTAGGTTTAGTTTTCGTTTTGTTTTCTGTTAGAACAGTCGTCAGCATCTCCAATTTTCCTTCTAAGTTTGTATTCGAGAGTTAGTGATGCTCCGATGCTATCTTGTCCTGAGGTGGTGACTATCTTTAATTCTCCCTTCCCCGCATTCTTCTCTTCGCTGTCATCATCGTCGTGCCTACTGCAACCAGCCCCGGAGAACAGTTTTTGTGTTATTCCTGCAGCCATCACACCTTCTTGCCACCCCTTTTCACTCTCTTGTTGTTTTCATGCAGCAACCGCTCTTCCACCTAGTTGTCCACCTCCAGCCAGCCCTTACCTTCCCTCCTACAACCAGTCGCAACCTTACCATCCCTCTTGCTTCAAGCTGCAACCCCACCTTTGTTGTAGCTAACAACAACCCTTACCTTCCCTCTTACAGCCAACCTCAACCCCTTGCCATCTTCCTGAAGTCCAACTCACCAAACCGACCACCAACACTATTGGAATACAACCTTGATTGAGTTGGGTGTCGTGTCTGTTGTTATTTCATTTCAATGTGTTGGTTGTAACCTTCTATTTACTTTTTTAGTAATAATATTTATTTCTTATTGTTATTTGGGTTAACTCCGATATCAATTGGTATCAAAACTAGCATAACCCTAGTCCTATCATAAGGTTACCTAAATTCCCACTACCAAAACCCAAAACTCTTCTTTGCCACCCTATATCACACCCATACCCCGATGCCACCTACCAATACCCATGCCCTAATCATGTCATCGAGGAGACAAGTATCAAACACCGACCATAAGCTTAACATGGAAGAGGTGCAACAGGAACTTCGTCACCTTCAACAATGGATTGTTGAGATTAAGGAAAGAACCCAATGAGAGGTCACCTACGAGCGTGGTAGCGAGATTCAAAGAGGAGAGAGGGAGGAACACCTGAATCACTTTAGTAGAGATGATTTCAATGAAGAGGTGGGAAGGCCACAAAGCTTTAGCGTATACTATTCGAGGAAACCAAGAGAAGAGATGTCTATTGAAGGATATAGAGATTTAAGAGTGAAATTTGATATACCAAAATTTGGGAGAAGAATGAATCTGAATGAATTCATCGAGTGGCTGCAAACTATCGAGAGGATCTTTGAATACAAGGAGGTGCTAGTTGACAAAAAAGTGAAGCTTGTCGCCACCAAGCTGAAGCAGAATGTCTCATTGTGGTGGGAGAATTTGAAGAGGGAGAGACAGAGAGAAGGGTGGAGCAAGTTTACTACCTAGGAGAAGATGAAGAAATAAATGTCGAGACAATACTTACCCCCACACTAGTGTCAAGATATATTCTTGAAGCTCAATCACCTACACCAGAGGAAACTATCAGTGGAGTACGTTACAAAACTTATGTAATTTAAGCTGAGATGTCAGCTGACAGAGCTAAAGGAGCACATGATAGTCAAGTACTTGAGAAGCCTGAAGCCCTAAATTGGCAACATTGTTTAGCTACAACCTTAGTAGTCGTTGGGCTATGTTCAGACCTTGACACTAAAGGTGGAGAGACAGTGGAAGCAGAGCAAACACCCATCGCCAGTTAAACAACTACCTACAACTGGTGGCATCAGGAGGAGCACGCTACGAGAGTTAAAAAAACATATCAGGAGAACAACAGAGCCGCTCAGAGTGAGTGATCAGAGTAGCACATCCAACACAGTGCCAGCCAGAAAAAGCTTCAGATGACATGAATATGGGCATAACACCTCTAGTTTCCCCACAAGTAGAGTTGTCTCATTCACTAGGGTGGTGGAGGAGATGAATGAGCAGAGTGAGGTATACCAACTTTCACCAGATGATGGCAGGATGCTTTTGGTTCAACGGGTCCTTCAGACTATGGGTATAGAGATTCAGCAATGGCTTCGCCGTAATATATTCCACACCTGGTGCACTGTGTGGGGAAAGATATGCAACCTCGTCATCGATGGATGTAGCAATAAGAATGTGGCATCTATAGATGATGTACAAGTTGAGCCTCACGACTTAGAAACATTCTCAACTATATTCCTTAACGTGATTGAAGAAGAAGAACAGGGTCACGGGAGATGCCCCATGAAGCTTTCGATTGGGAACCAGCTGCAAGATCAGGTTTGGTGCGATGTGGTGCCCATGATCTCCATCACATCCTATTGGGGAGACCACGACAGTTCGATCACAAAACTTAATATGAACTCAAAAGACCTACTTATTCACCAAGAATAAAAACACATAATTCTCCTACCTTCTACGGAGTCTGAGGTTACATGTGCTCTTGCCAACGGAGAAGCTCCAGTGGGATTGGTTTTGGTGATCATAAAAATAAATAACGAACAGAAGAACAGTTTTAGATATAGGGTAGCCACTGTAGAGAGAATTTCGGGATATCCTGATAGGCAGATTTTTGCTATAACCACCATCATTAGGGGGACTCCAGTTAGTCCTCACGTTAGATAGGGATGAGCTACCTTTGCAAGACCCTACAAACTATACTTGGCACAAAGTTCAAGTCCAATTTAGCAGTGCACCACTAAATGGTTGGGCCAATCTGAATGTCTGCTTGCAAGTAGGGAAACCTTCTCAGGTGTTTTGGGGGGACAATGCAACCAAAAATGAGATCAAGATGCTCATATTGATGCATCGAAGACCTTTCAACTCCGAGATATTACAACAATTGTCACCTTCAACGTGCAGACAAAAACTCCAACAAATGAGATCGAAGCACCCCCAACCCCATGAGATTGACATGGGTCGTATCCCACATGAGATTTCCAATGATGGAAAAAGGATCCCACTTTCATGCTTGGACCAAACCTGTCAAGATATTTTCGCTGTGGAAGAGTCGGTCGGTCCTCTAAGGCCACTCCTACTTATCATATTAATATAAATTTATTTTTCTGAAGTTTTAAGTTTACTTTTTGTTATGTTTTTTGTTGAGACAACAGTTAGTGTCTTCAGTTCTCTCTTCTAGGGTTGTATCCAAGAGTGAGTCGTGCTCCGGTTGTATCTCATTATGAGGTAGTGACTATCCTCAAATTTCCCTTCGTCGAATCCTTTCCTTTGTTGCAACCAACGTCGTACTTGCTGCAGCCACCCCTGTAGAATAGTTTGTGTTGTTCATATGGCAACCACACCTTCCTGCTGCCCCTTTCCACCCTCCTTGTTCTCTTCTTGTAACGATCGCCCTTCCACTTTGTCGTCCACCTCCAACCAACCCTTTACTTCCCCATGTGGCCAGCCGCAACCATACCTTCACTCTTACAATCGGCCACAACCCCACCTTTCCTCCAACAGCCAGCTGCAACCCCACCTTTCCTCCAACAGCCAGCTGCAACCCTTACCTTCCCTCCAGCAACTAGCCACAAGCCCTTACCATCTTCCTACCGTTCAATTCACAATTCACCTAACCGACCACCGACCACATTAGAATAAAACATTAGTTGAGTTGGATGTCATGTCTGGTGTTATTTCCTATTCCAATGTGTTGGTTATAACCTTCTATTTGTTTTTCCAGTAATAATATTTGTTTTATTACTATTATTTTGGTTAACTTTGGTATCACCTAGAATAAAGAGCACTAAAACTATTCCAACAGGTACATTAGCACCCTAATTTTGCCCTACTAGCCCAGCAATGACAAGTTTAACTAGCCATGGAGGGTTATTTGTCTTTTTGGGAGGATTTTAGAATATTTTTTAAAAATATTTCAAAACTATTTGAAGATATATGCTAATCTATAAATACCTCATATAATGAGATGAACAAATAATAGATTTGTCGTTCTTGAAAGCTTTAATTTACAAAACTTCCCTAAAGTTTCAAGAAAGAAATTTCAAGTTTTCGTTAACGAGAAAATTTTGAAAGGTTTCATCTTGTTAAAACTTTTGATCTTTTGATGCTCTTTGTAAAGTATTTTCAGATTTATATCTTTAATATATTAAATTAGAGTTTGATAATAAGAATTATAAATGATAGCCCTTTGATCAACTCCAAGTGTTGGAACATATTGTTTGCTATTTTATTTTGAATTTTGTATTTGAAGCATGGGTTGACTATACTATTAAATTTAGATATTTGGGTAGCACTCGCCTGTATGGTGATTGTGAGTTGGTGAAGTTGTGATAACTTTTCCGCTGATTAAATAAGGAGCATGTGGTCGTGGTAGAAATCAAATTAGTGGAACCCTTTGAGTGGAAATTATGCATGAACGTAGATCATTTGGGGAGACAAAACACATAAAATTCTATTTTCAAATCTTTGTAACAAGATTTACTTTTTTGTGTATCTTCCGTGCCCGAGTTTGCGACCTTGTGGCGGTTTTGTGAATAGGTAGAGAACAAAGATCGTCCTTACGTGCTCTACCTATGTTGGTAATATTGTAGGATACTTCGAGGGATCTTCAGCCTCCTTAGTTAGTTTAATTCGAGAAAAACCACAACTCTCAATCAACACAATGTTGAAAATAATACTTATTAGATGATCTTCATTATTGGCCTCAAGCTAATAAATAGCCGAACAACCTTTGGATGGAATAGGCAATAGCCCATTCTTATGGAAAGGAAAATTACAATATCATAATTCTAGCACTAATTTATTGAAAGGAAATAACATTGATTAAAATAACATTAATGCAATTATTGATGGTAAGCATCAATCACTCCCATCTCATTTAATGTAATTATCGATGGTAAACATTAATCACTCACATCCCCTGTTTTTTGGTCCCTGACAACTCTTCCCTCTTTAAAAATTTCCTTATTCACAAGGAAAAAACGTGTCTTCAATTCTGTCAGATTCTCCCATGTGGCCTCAGCAGGAGAAAGATTTTGCCAATGAACAAGAACTTCAATTTCTCCACCTTTTGTGCTAGTTTCCAGAATGGCTTGAGGATATAGGTGGAATGCTACTTCTACTGGTAATTCCGGTAGAGTGTGAGAGATTTTCTCTTGATCTTCAATCCTCCTTTTAAGGAGAGAAACATGGATAACAGGATGTAATTTAGATTCAGGTGATAACTCCAATTTATATGCAACTGTGCCAATCCTGGATAAGATTTTAAATGGACCACAAAATTTGAGACTGAGCTTGAAATTTTTCCTTTGAGCTAATGAAAGTTGACGATATGGACACAATTTTAGGTAGACAAATTCGCCCACTTGAAAACTCCAATCTGTGCGCTTCTCATCATAATATCTCTTCATTCGCTCCTGTGCAATTCTCAAATTGGCTTGGACATCCTTAATCACCCCATTCCTTTCAAGTATAAATTTGTTAACGAACTCCACACGTGAAGTGCCATGAACATAGGCAAGTAAAGTGCGAGGTTCGCGCTCATAGACAATTTCGAATGGTGTATTTTTGGTGGAAGAGTGGATGCTTGTATTGTAACAATATTCCACCCACGGAAGCCAAATCACCCACTCTTTGGGCTTAGAACTCGTGAAACACCGTAGGTACATCTCCAATGTCTTGTTGACCACTTCAGTTTGACCGTCGGTTTGGGGGTGATAAGCCAAACTAAAATTGAATTTAACTCCATTTAATAAGAATAATTTTTTTCCAAAAAGAAATTGTGAATATTTGGTCACACACAATAGACTCTGGCATGCCATGAAGATTGAATATTTGGTCAAAAAATATTTGGGCAATTGTGGTGGCCGTATGAGGGTGTTTAATGGGAATAAAATGGCTATATTTGGATAATCGGTCAACAACCACAAAAATGGTAGAGTTACCTCTAGATGTTGGCAAGCCATCCACAAAATTCATGGAAATATCTGTCCATACATGGCGCAAAGTTGGAAGAGGGTTGAGTAAACCTGCTGGCTTGACTTGGTCCACCTTATTTTTTGACAAACATCACACTCTTTGATAAATTTTCGAACATGCCCCTTCATGCCTTTCCAATAAAAAACTGATTTGATTCTATGGAGAGATTTGTGGAGCCCTTCATGTGTGTTGGAATGGAATTCTTTAATTATAGGAAGAATCAATTCAGATGTGGCTAAGAGATAAATCCGATCCTTAAAGAAAATCAATCCTTCCTTGAATAGCCATGGCCCCAATGCTTC